>CAEGAD010036923.1:0-149280 GCA_903067055.1 Poeciliopsis paucimaculata
TATTTAGGTATTTGTAATTCAAATAACACTCCCACATATTGTAGTCAAACTTAGTTGTTTTATATATATATATATATATATATATATATATATATATATATATATATTATGTACATTCTATGAGAAGTTATGATTCAGGATTTGGAGGTAAAATAAAGCTGAGTTTTTCTATGTGCTTTTCATCAGCTTAAATATCTTGAAACAGAACATGTGTGTCTACATGAAGCTCCCGATAGATTTTCTTATAGAAACAGAAGCTTGTGTTTCAATCTGATAGACGTGTATAAAAGCTACTTAAAGTGCTTAGAGTGATCTAATGGGTCATTCTGTTCAACGTGTTTTATTCTCTCTAATTGTCTTCCTGCACAGACCTTGGCAGGCAGGATGAGTTATGACAAACTGCTTTAAGGTTTTGTTCTGTTTATTTTTTTCATTAAAGCATTTCAATTCAATGTGAAGTGTCAAGTTAATTTAATATATAACACATACATTTACATATATTCAGTTCAGATTTTCTTTATTAGTGTCTGTTGATTAATTTCAACGGGTTCTATTCCAACTTCACTTACACATTGCGCCACGTCAAAACAAATGTCAGCCCGGTCGATTTACAGGTCATCCAGGCCCAGTTTACATCCAATTTGTCTAAATCTGGTTCAGTCCAAGACCAACACAGTTTAAAATCGGAAGGCTCCACATTGACAATTTGGAAAAGGCCTGGACACGCACACACACGCCCGCACACGCACACACACGCCCGCACACCCCCGCACACACTCACACACACACGCCCGCACACACACGCAAACCCTTTTTTCCAATATTTGCATTTTTCTTTTTTTAATCATTTGATTTTTGAGTCCATGTCTTTAGCCCACCATGTAAAGTTTAATAAAAACTTGCACAAAAATGTATTGATAATAATAGTGATAAAATAAAAATTCCAGTGTACAAAAAGTGTTACAGTGTCTGTCTTCTAATTAAGCGGGAATAAAACACTGATAGTTGCACACTCATGTTAAATATGAAGTGTTGCCTTTACTTTCAGACATGATTGAAGATCTGCATCTAATTTTATTACTTTTGAGCCATTTTCACATGCTGACCAATATTTTGTATCTGATTGTTTAGGTTATTTAGATCTAACTACATACACACACATTCGCCTCTTCATCAGGTACTTCAAGGTTGGATCATCCTTTTTTTTTTTCTTTTTTTACAGAAATGCCTTTATTCCTTGTGCCACAAACTCAACAAGGTGCTGAAAGGATTTCAGTATGAAAGCAGATTTGTGGTCTGCCCACTCGCGACGTGAATCTCCTGTTTCACCACGTCTCAAAGGAGCGCCGTTGGATTGAGGTCGGGTGACAGTGGGATTTGATTTGAGTACAGTAAACTCATTGTCGTGTTCAAAGACACAATTTGGGATGATTGGAGCTTTTGTGACCAAAATGCATCATCCTGCTGGAAGCTGCCACCAGAAGATGGGTACGTTGTGACTGAAAAGACAAGCACATCTGGGCCAAGAAAGAAAAACATCCCGCTCCATTACACCAGCAGCAGCAGCAGCAGCAATGGCTACACCAAAATCTGACTCTGCTGAAAGAGTCTATTGGAAAATGATGAATGAAGATGGCAAAATTTGTCTAATTTCATTGAGTCTTCATATTTGTTGCCTTTCTGTTACCTCTGACCAGTCTGCCCCATTTCCCTCTGATATCGACACGCAGCTCTGGAAGAAAACAAAATTAAGAGACCACTCAAAAGGATCAGTTCCTCTAATTTTACTCTTTATATGTATATGTTTGAGTGAAATGAACATTGCTCTTCTATTCTATGAACTGCTGACGACATGCCTCCGAAATCCCAAGAAAAAAAAAATGTTAGTATTTATTTGCAGAAAATAAGAAATGGTGAAAATAACAAAAGAGACGCAGTGCTTTCAAACGTCAAATAATGCAAATAAAACAAGTTCATATTGATTTAGAAACAACAATAATAATGTTGTAACCCGGGAAGAGTTCAGAGGTCAATATGTGCTGGAATAACCAGGAGGATTTCAATGGCGTTCAGAGCAGTGGGCTCTGAGGTTTTTCCACACTTGTAGGTTGATGGATATTTTCTATTTTTCAAATCATTTTCTGTAACCCAATAGGTGTGTGAAAACCACAATAGCTCCACCCACTATCAGCTCCCTGGGTTTAACCTTTAATACATTTCCTTCCTTTTCTAAACACAACAGAATATTTGCTCCTTTCCCCCCCCCCTTTTCACTAATCCCGTTTAGACGACCTTCTCCTTTTCTCCCCACTTTCACCAAAGTACAGAAGCTGATCTGGCATTTCTGGCTCATGTTTCTGAAGACGGCACCAGTCCCAACTCTAACATCGGTACTTTGCACTGACCTTTTCCAGTTGTACACTTCCCTTTCTTAACAGATTTATGAGGCCTGTTTTATGCTTATTCCACAATTACCTTCTGGACAAGAACTCAGATCTTGCTCTTGTTAGAGCTCAGATCCCCTTCGCCCTCCCCCCTTTAACAAGCCCTCCGCTATAAAAAGAGAATGTAAACCTTCCTGGTGGGAGATTTAACCTGAACTTCAGTTTATAGCATATTCATAGCAGCAGCCTAATGGAAGATTCATGACCGAGACGTCTCCATTATTCCTTTGAAGTGCTGGATGTTGTTTGTAATGTGCATATCTGAGCGAGTTAAATAAACACCTAGCAAGCAGTTTATGCATTCAGTCTGGAAAACCGAAGAGAACTTCATAGAAACCAAAAACAGGCGAAATAATAATATTAATAAAGAAGAACAAAACAAAACAAAACAACAAAAAAAGAGTGATCCATGGAGATTCAGATTTTCAGCTGTAAAGGTCATAACTCCATGGAGCTCCGGCGATGGATTGCTCACACATTGATTTGTCAAAGCATCACCTTGTGTTTCTGGTTTTAATACTACCCATCGATCGGCTGACCTTCATCTATATAAATGGACACCGGCGTTAATGTGGCCGGCGATGGATTATTCCCACTTGATTCTGTTCGTCAGAGCTCTCTGAACTCCTGGTTTGTTGATCAATAGTCAAAGCTGCGTGGGGATGTTTCGACCCGAGCCAGAAAGTGACGAACAAAACAATGGCTGCTGCGTTTTTGCTTCAGACATGTTGTGGGGTTGGCTTGGTGATGCAGCAGCGATTTCTCTAAAAAGGTAAAAAAAAAAAAGAAAAAAGAAAATGTTACTTATCTCGAACTTAACTTGTTCTGAGGCAAGACACAAGAACAGGAAACGAAGCTTGACAGGGTTAAAACCTGCAGAGTAAATGCAAAAGTGGTGCCATTTTATTTTGTAATGCTATATTTTAGCATGTTTTAAAAAAAAATATATATATATATATTTTAACTCATGTGATTTTCTGGATTTCAACTTTTTTGTCTTTAGTTCCTTTTGATGGTTATTTAACCCTTTTCGTTAAGAAATAGTCCCTCGCAAAAGTATTCACACCTTTTGAACCTTTTTCACATCTTATCGAATTAAAACTGTAATATTTCGCACATTTTATTGGGATCTGTATGTGATAAAACATCAGTTCTCAGAGGAAAAAGGAGAGTTTCATGGATGAGGAAAAATCTGTTGAGAAAATGACTGTAAGATTTATGAGACAAGAGAGAAGGTCCACAAAGGGGCCTGTGACAATAAACAATAAATCAATTAATCTCAGGATAAATGAAAAGAAACTCAAATCATTTTCATTTGCTTCATCTATGGTTTTTCTCTTTTCTCTCTCTTTTTACCAAAAACTGAACGATAAAAGTCTTCAGTCTGATGCTTTGGTCTCAGCTATCCCTTCTCTTGTAAGATAACAGAAACTTGATAATTCATTTTATTTGTTGTTTTTGTTATTTATTTTTTATATTTCAAATATCTTCCAGTTCAAGTGTTTAAAAGTTCATTAGAATTTAAAGTTTATTTGTCCTTGAGAAAGTGTTTTTGCGTCACTATGTCATTTTTGCCATCATGTTACTTGAAAATGGTCTCAACGCTACAATATTATCGTTTATAAGTTCTGGGACAATTTATCGTCCAGCGATATTTGTTATCGTGACAGGCCTATCCACAAAGTCAAATCTACAGCAGAATAGTTCAGATTCATACTCACAAAGTAAAATTCATGAAGCTGAAAATGTAAAGCTGAGATGAGTTGGTGATGTAGAAAAGTTCCACCTAGATCAGCGCTGCTTTTGATTTCCTGCGCGCAGCAGCTTTTTCAGGGAAGTAACCTTGCAACCTTGTTGCTCTTCTATACTAAGAACATCCAAAGGCCAAAACACATTTCCGGTTTTTATGTTTTTGAGTATCCGACAAAGTTGGAAAGAAAAAAAATTAGTAAGTGAAGAGCTGATTTCTGGGAGCACACACCTCGGTCCAAAGCGAAAACTGAACTCAGAGTGGGATTAATTTATAAACTGTGAAACCCTACAAATACAGCAGGATTGTTAGATTATTTCAGAGGGGTAGCAGTTAAAAACTTCAAGAGCTGCGACTCTAGACTTTGTCAAAACATTCAACTGGAATCAACTTTCACCGATCTTGAAATTTGCAGTCGTAGAGGGTTGTAATCGTTTTAAATTGTATCTTAGCCAAATACTTTTTCTTTTTTTTTTTTTTGCTGATTAAATCCATATAAAAAAAAAATGGAGGGGACCTGTCGACTCCCTGAGCCGACAGGTCCTGGCTTTACTTAATTCGTGCATTTAACATTTCCATTAAGTTTAGCGTATTTCATCGCATTTCACGGCGAGACTTTAAAACTGCAACGCAAACCGCAGCATCTGGACTCTGCAGCCTCGGGGCCTCGCTGCGAACAGGAGGAAGCGAGGCGGGCTATATGTGGACTATGTCATGTAATGTAATTCGTATTTCCCCGCTTGAAGCCGGAAGGAATCACAACAACTCCAGGCCTCGCGTCCCTGAGACATCATTAGCGATAATTAGCTGTGAGCTTGTTTTTTTTTTACCATCCACCGTGCGCCTTGTGTCCGCGCGCGGCAAAGAGATAAAAAAAATAAAAGACACCCCATCATTACAGAGGTAAAAGCGTCTACATCAAAATATTTCCTTTCCCTCTTCATGTCCTTCATATCTGTCTGGGATCTTTAATTAAGTCTGCGGTGTCAGGAGGGGAAACCCTTATTACTCCACTGACATTTTACTTCCTTCCCCTCCCCGTTATGCAAGCGCCGCAGCTTCTGTTGGGTTCGGGCGACACGTGAAGGACGGCCCCCCCCCCCTTCACCCCCCATCCTGTCATTTCTTATCTGTAAAGAATGAGTTCGGTTTGTTCAAGTCCAGCCAGGTTCTGTCTCAGATGTAGAAAAATATGTATATATGAAGAAAAAAAAAGACATTTTCGTGGAAAGCGTGCAGAGAGGCAGCAAGAGGAATATAAAAATATAGCTGAATTTAAAAGATTGCTGTTTCAGAACCAGTTAGGGATCCAATTATAAGAAATAGGATCAGATGAAGGAGTTAAAATTGAGGGAATAATGAAGTGTTTCTACAGTTTCCGTCTGCGATGTTTCTGTCTGTTGATAATTTTCTTTGTTTGTTTTTTTGGACTCCTTGTTTCTGCAAAACACAATATTCAAAGTATTACTTCTAATCAGGCCCATGCAGAAATCGGCACCTGACTGGGAGCTCAGTCCTCCCACTTTCTTCCCCCTCACTTCACTGCAGAGGTGCTCTCCTTGCAGTTTCCATTAAAGGAAAACACATTCTTACTTCAGCTTCATTTGGAAAGTATCAGCCCACCTCAGCAGGGATCTGTGTATTTCCACTGCAGAGTTTTTCAGACGTACAGTCTGAAAATGCTTCAATTATTCCCAGTTGGAGGGGGGTGAAAAAATGCGAAATAGAGTGGAGATGAGGGGTGGGGGGGACAACAACAACAAAAAAAAGAGGACTAAATATGAAAAAATTAACGTCTCACAGCTCCTCTGAGGTTCTCTTCTGCCTTCATGCCAAGATCTGGATTAGAGTATGAAGATACAGGACCGGACAAGCAGGCAGAACAAATCACGTCTCTTCTAAATGGGAGTCGTACGCCTCACAGAGGAGACTCTATGGCGATATCACAACTCTATTTTTATATTTTTCAAAAACTCTTGGTGAAAGAGTGTCTAAAGACTCTTAAATTACGGAACAGAATTGCAAAAATGTTTCCAGATGCCAGACCGAGTTTCTCTCAAGGGGCTCATTTAAGAAACGCTAGCCTGTATTCAATAATTGTTTAATTAAATATGAAAGTTGCAGACGATGTGCTCGGAATGGGCTCAGCAAAGCTCACCGCAAAGGACGCATTATTTAGAATAACCGGGATCTAATGCTCACATATGCGAGCTAGTATATAGAGAAAGCTAGCAAACATTTAGCATCTTTTCCCTGAGTGGCCAACATAAAGCAAACTATACATAGCTAAAAATAAATACGTACTGTGTTGGTAAAAACAGACTGTTAAGTTTACTAGTGGGTAAGTGTTTTATTAGTGTGAAATATAAATACAGTTTTAATCTGAAATGCTCAAGTCATATCAATTAATCACGAGCATTATAATCTTGATGTATTTATTTATTATCTAATCAATAAATAGATTATTTATTGATTATTGCCATTATTTATTGATGGCAACTCTAAAGCATGCCATCGTCCAAGCTTTCCCAAATGTTTAAAGGCGTAGCAAACTTATGAATTTCAAGAAAGAGCATTTAAAACGAATCTCAAAAAATGATGTACATTTCTCATCAGCTCAAACAAGTGACTGTTTTTGAAAAAAAAAACAAAAAAACAACAGTCCTCAAGGTTTGTGGGAAATGATCAACTCAATACTGGAACTGAGCATTGAGTATAGAGTATATTTGAGAAAATTTTACCCCTCAGCTAACAGGGACTTTTTTTCCCCCCAGCTTACTGCAGGTATGGAGACGTTTTCTGGTGTTAAATTAGTCTGCTTTTCGCCGCCGGTATGTGCCTGCAGCTTTGCATCACACAGAGAGCAAAACATGTTTAAAATAAAAATGACGTAAAACTTGCATCGTAGGGAAATGTGTTTTTTCATTGCAAACTTTGAACCAGAAGCTCATGTTAGAAGCAGAGACTAACTCTAAAGCTTGAGACCAGTGGGTTCACCCTGTGGGCAGCGTCCTTGGACGAGGGAGCTGAGTTGGTCGGAGAACAGCTGAAATCCTTCGGAGCGAAAGCTCTCGAAGACAATTGCTCCCTTTCTGTGTCGCCTCCCAGGAACGAACCTTGAAGCGGGATTATCTGGCGATCTGCGTGATATCTGCTCCGTCTGGCTCCGCCGCCACAAGAGAGTAGAAAAATGAGCCGGCCGTTTTTACAAAAACAACAAGAGAGATTTTCATTCTGCCACTGGACCCCAAGTTGATGGGACTGGGCTTTGTAAAGTTTACGTATAAACTGTGTTCAAGTGTCTGAAAATAAAATGACAAGCGCTCACTGGTCACATGCAGCTCTGTTACCTAATATCAGCTGCTTGATGCCACCTGTTAGCAGTGTGTCTGATGAGAGAGTAGCGTTACAAGATGATATAAAACTCAAAGTTGATTTTTACATAATATCTCCGCTGTGAAAGTCACAGACACTTCTGTTTGCGCAATGATTAAAACTCAATAAACATACAGCTAGCAACTGTTCCACCTGTGTTAACTGCATGTAAACAACACCTCTGTCCACAGCAGTTTACCTCATCATCTCACCGCCTCAAACTCTGACCACAGGATTATTTCCAACCTCTCAATCTGGACCCTTTTTTACACGAAAACACTTCATCGTGGGGGAAAAGAAAAAAAAAAAAAAAAAGGCTGCCAACACTGTGTCCTAAATTTCACAGGGCCTTGACAGGTTGATGTCGTATTTACTGTGTGAAATATAATGCAATGAGATGTGGCTATTAGAATGGCTGTAGCTCTTTTTTGATCAGAGCCCACCGCAGCGCAGAGCTGCCAGCAGAGTTTCATGAGTTTTTTATTGGGTCGGAGAACCACAGCTCATCGGGGAGCGGGGCGGCTCGCGGAGAGATGGATGCTGTGGGGTTCTGGTGCAGGGGTCTGACGCAGACAGGCTCCATAGCACCGCTGCTCTTTGCTGTGCAGCTTTAGTTGCTTGCCTGACATCCCTGGTCTGCATGCACTGTAAAAAGGCGATGAATACACACAGCACCTGCTCCGAAGGCGCTTTGGGATGTGCGGATGGCACGGTACGATAAGCCAGGCGGCATTTTATCTGCATTTTGAAAAGATGCGAATGGTGCCGAAGCCTCTCCTAGTTGCTGCATATTTCTTTCCTGATTCTTGTTTTTCTCTCTTTACAGCGTCTTCTTTTTCTCTCTTGTCCGCTGGTCCAAGAATGTACAAAACAGTCAGAGCGGTGGGAACCATCGTACAGTCCTCCCAGCAAAGACGATTAGCATTTAGGACTTTCTGAATTGAAAACTCAGTGTGCCCTGTAAGCACAGCCTGAGATTCACAAGTTAGAAAGTGGGAAGGAGTCATGAACAAGTGGTACCTGCCACTGAAAAGTGCTGCAGCTTTTTTTTTCTTTCTTTTTTTTACACAAAACTTATTAAATCACTTTTCAAATTCTAGTGAGGTGAAGCATAATCATCAGCGTGATAATATATCTAAAAGTGTGGTGCTTTCTTTGTAGGTTCAGCCAGTAATAAAGTGAATTTTTCTTTGTTAATGATGCAACCATTTATTTCACACAAAAACTCGTTCATCTCTGACTCACTGAAGCTGTCTGCATCCTGAGCGGCGGCTGGGTTTTCGCCACTTTGTTCATATTTGAACATAACAATTTGTACAGATTAAGGTGGCGTCTGGAAATTACACTTGTGACTGAGCCAGATTTTTTCTAGGCAAAAAAGTGGTTTCCAAACAATGTTCCACAAGCAAGCAGCTGTTTAAAGACATGCTTTAAAATAAGTACAAATGCATGCCATCGTCCAAGCTTTCCCAAATGTTTAAAGGTGTAGCAAACTTATGAATTTCAAGAAAGAGCATTTAAAACGAATCTCAAATTTTGCGTTGACATTGAGGCAAATATGATTCATTTTGGCAGTCTGATTTATTATCAGACAAAGAGAAAAAAAAAAAAAACATGTAAATATATGTTCTCAATTGTACATAAAGTGTAAAGTACACATTACTAGTTGTGTTCGGTGGATTACTGAGTGATTGCACCTACAGAGCAGATGGACTTGTGACAATAACACAAACCTGAGTCGACATACAAGCCACACGTATGAGTGAAAAAGCAAGAAATGCACCACAGAATCAAGCTCTCAGGTTTCAAAGCCTGATGTTGGTGGCAGTAGGTTCGGGCACACATTCGCTCCATGACTTTAGAGGAAATTAGTTCCTGTTTTAGCTCATCAGCGCTGAAACCTCCAGGGTGATAAGCTCACCTGTTTTCATTCTGGAGTGAAATACTATATCCTCCTGGAGGAAGATCATAAACGGCCTCAGCACCTCAAACAGTGATTTTTCTCTGACTGACTGGTTTCAGGTTATATTCTCGCAGTGTGTGCGTGCCTGAGAATTCAGCTGCTTGTCGCAATGAAAACAAACACGCAGTAGCACATTCTGACATCTTGTCCCTGGATAGAGGAATGAAACATAAAGGTGTTGCTTTTAAGGAAGGAAAAAAAAAACCCATCTGGACTATATTAAGGAAAAAGAAATAAGAAAGTAACAGTATTGTCTCCCCCCCGCTCCCCTTCCGTGCCAATATATGCACCTGTTCAAACGTGTATGTGGCACATGTGAACACAAACTTCTCATGCAAAATACATAGAGGTGAAGGTGAAGGGGAGGACAAGGCTTTTTTTTTTTTTTTTGAAAGTGCAAGAAGGGCAACCAAAAGCAAAAAAACACTTGGAGATATGGTCGAACCCTTAACGGAAATGAACGGAAAAGCAATCGAAAAAGACTTACAAGAACCTCCAGGCAGCCTTAAAGATCACAACCACCTTTAAACGGTTTAAAGGAAATCACACTTTTTGTAACCGATGTTGAAGAAAAGATGGCGATACAGCTGAATGAGTCGCCTTGGTCACAATAATGACATTATCTGGTGTCATTTTTAAATCTCGGATCTAAAACATAAAAGTCAAAATGTTAATAAACACAGATTTCTAAAACATCGAGTCCTGCTTTTCCTTCAAAGTACTACTATCATTTATGTCGTACTCCGTCACATAAGTGTTTTTGTTTTGCAATGTAGGTTGCAAAATACATAATGTGCGACTGCAAAATGTCAAAGCAAATTACATCCGGTCTCTCTTTCCATTTTAGGATACACAAACGACGCCTGTGTCGGGTCCACTTTGCTAAAATGAGTCTATGAGTGGTAAATAATTATCTGAGTATCTAAACTACTCAGATAAATCACATCAGCCATTTTCAGCATGTCAAGCTGTGAGAACTTTCATCGGTGCGGATAGAACATCTGCTTGACATAGCATGAGATTGAGTAACATTATTACTCAACAACGAGTTAAATTCCTTAACTCTGGAGCATTTTCTCATCTGACGCGTCATCAACTGACGCCTGTCTTTGTAAACCTCCATCAGCATCATCGATCCCAAGAAAATGTTTCTGACGTTGCTATGGGAACAGACTTTATATTATAGAGGTATTTTATCGCACACTCAGTGTGTTGTTGAAAACTCAATAATCACTGAAGTAAGTCGAGGGATACACCTGCTGCGATGTCTGCACATAGCCAGGCAGAGTTTTACGCCCCTGCACAACCAGAAGGCCCGTTATTTTACGGAATAAAAACCTCCTCAGATTATAAAGGAGCCTCCTTTTCTGTGCTGTGTACAAAACATCTGCACTGGGAGCTCCTTGTCATTCCAGGAATGTTGGAAGCCATTAGAGTTGTTTCTCTCTCTGTCTTTCACAATCCCGTGTTTGTTGCTCCTTTGCCGTCTCATCGGGCTGCAGTCAGCATCCGTGAGGGCTTTGACATGGGTAGGGGATCTTCCTGTTAAGTCGCAGACAGCTCGATGGGAACCTCAGGTTCTGTGCAGTTGAAGTAGTTTTTTTGTTTTTTTTTCCTACCGTTTCCTACTTCGTCCAAACCCCAGTGGTGAATCCGCACTGCGAGGCATCCTGAGTGTGCAGCTCAACAATTCAAAGACATAAATCCTTTATGTTTTTTTCATTTGCCATAGGGGTCGTGACAAACTTTCAAGTGACCTAACAGAAAATCAAGTAAAATATAGATTTATGCGCAGACTTTGACGTTTAAAGGCTGTGGTCTTAACCTCTAATCGCATCGCGACCGGCCCGCTTGAGTCCATGTGTAGTTTTAAACGTTTCGTCTCCTCACTTTTGTCCTTTTGGCGTATTGACACTTTTATTAGAAGCGTGTCTATTATCCATCCAGCACAAAATGGGAATATTTGTCACTCCTTCTCTCCTTCTGATTCTGATGAGTGGATGAGACAATATCAGCTGCCTCGCTGATGGAATTTTATTGACCTGAAACCCAGAATCTTTCTTTGCCACTCAAACGAAAAGAAGACGTGTGATGCTGTAATGGGAGTGTTGCTGCGTTTTTAGCTTTTTTATGATTTGAGCTGCTTTATTTCCTCCAGTCCGTGCTGAGAAATGCAGCAGTCATTGTTCATTTTGATCAACATTTGGTACGTGCAATAGTGAAGGTTTGACATGGTTGTAAAATCACATCTTTGCTCACATATTCATTGTGCTCAATTCAATAAAGGCAAAGACAGTTAAGACATTCCCTCATCATCACTTTTGTATTTGTATTTAAATGGCTGGGCTTTCTGGTTACATACAAAAGTAAATGTGTCTGGTATATATATTTTTTAAAACCAATAATAGATGATCATTTAAATATAATTCCTGAACGTGCAAACATTTTCTGCGTTAAATCTCGTCCATCACAATGACACTGCACTCGGTTGTAAACACCTGGAAGCTGGCTCTATGCCTGCACACAGCGGCTCTCTGAGTTTGCCACCACAAGACAGACAGCGACAACAAAGCTGCACCTTCCATTTCCTTTGGGATATTGGCCAGAGAAAAATGAGAACATCGGCTGAACCAAATAACAATGAAATAACTGACGATTTCTCCAGCACCGGATCCAGCCCCATTGTGCCGGCTGACATTGACGAAGGCCCCAAGCCTTCCCACATAAGAGGAGCTTCTAATACCTTGCAGCTTGCTGATGACTGTGGCCTTTCTTCCCCTTCTCCCCATTGTGTCCAATCACACAGATTCGATTTGCGGGGCCCTTTAAAATGATCCAAACTTTTATTGCACTGCTCACTGAACGGAGGAGCGCTGAAATGAAATATTGGCCGGCAGAGGCAGATGTATTTTATTTGAAAGTTTTATTCACTTCTTACGTCAAAACCGGTGCACCCTCTGTGATCTTTATTTTCCTTATTTTTATTTATTTTTTCATTTATTTATTTTTTTACACCAGTTTAGTGAATATTTTTGAAATGTACACTTATCAAATGCTTGGACACACTTGTGGACGACGTTGAGAAATGAAGTGTTCTAGATACGTTTGGAGGAAGAAAAAAAAAAAAAAAAAAACCGCACTCGGATCGTTTCGCCGAGTTCTTTTTATTCTCTCATCCATCTCCCAAAAAACAAGGTCATTTACAAAGTCCTCGACAGGAAATAAAAGGAATCCTAGGGTAGATTCTCTTGAGATGATTCGGCTTCATTTACAGCGCACACGGTCAGTTCAAAATGCGAGTCCTATTTTAGCACTTTACTTGGTAAAACGTGTCAATTTCAGAGCCGATTACCATCCAAATCAGCCCAGCATAATTCAATAAAGTCCGAAACAGTACAATTCAATATGATAGTGTTTTTTTTGTTTGTTTGCTTTTTTTTTGTAAAAATACCAATTTGTGTGGAGCTGTCTAGTGAAGGAAGCCGAAATAATTGGATCAAATCTCCTGTTTTTACACAATCCTGCCTCCAGAGCATCCGTGCATGGCGAAGCGGGCTACAAAGAAGGGAGAAAAACACTTTCCTTCAACGCCAGACAAGATGTCAGTAAAGAACATGCAATGTGCTGCAGGAAAGGATACATGGAAAATGACAGACGTATATTCCCCCCATGACAACTATATTATTTACAGTGCTTGCAATGTTGTTATTAACCCTCTCCAGGCAGATGTTGCAGATTTAGCTAGTGTTTGCAAGTAATTTGAGCCTGAGAGGGTTAAAGTCTTCAAAGGTCTCTTGGTGTTTTTAGAGACCACGAATGAACAAACCACCACACAAAGACAAAATTGGTACGGTAAGGGAAAAGTTGTGTAAAATGTGAAGCAGGATTATGTTAAACAAACTTATCACCAGTTTTGAGACAGTCCTGCTCTGTCCGTCATCTGAAAACGTAACGAGTACTAGATCAAACCCAATTGATAACATCCTTCACCTAAACCGACTGAGCTTGGGCTACTTTGGAGAAAAATCGGAGAAAAGACTTCAATCTTTTGACACGCAAAGCTGGCAGACACTTGATTTGCAGTTGTAATTGCTGTGAACGGTGGCTATGCAAAAATATTGACTGTAAAATTACATGAATTGTAAGGATAAAAATGTGTGGCTTGGATGTTAAGTTGTTGGCTACCAGTGAAAATACTTGATGCAGAAGAAGACTTTGGTAAAATCTAATTTTTACCAGTAGATTTCCCTATAAGCATCACGTGCTTTCTGGATTAGTGTCCTGGTGTAACGGAGCACAGTGACAGGAGTACTGTTTGCGAGCTTGGGAAGGTAATTAATTAAAATAGCTTGTAATCCACCCCATGAGTGCAACAATCAACACACTGATGCGTTGAAGGAAGGAGGAGGTTTTCTTAGCCGAGCATATTGATAAGTTCATTTTATTAATCTAACATAGGCGGGGACGGTTAATCATTTCACATCCCTCTTATTAAAAAAAAAAAAAAAAAACAACAAAAAAAAGAAAAAAGAGAGAATATATGTGCCATGTTTCCTAATGACCCCAAACCTTCATCGCTTAACATTCATCCCATTAAACTCCAGAGTGCTCAATTTACCAGCATGCTTTAATAGATGAGGCAGGAGGCAGGACTTGGCGGGAGATTGGAGCTGATTATGCCCTTGTTCTATTCATTTGCACAGACCCTAGTTAATTGACTTCTGAACAGCAACGCATTGGACGCCCACTATCTGCTGCCAGGATCGTCCTGACCCCACTCAAGGCCGGGGGGACGACGAGAGGAGCAACGGTTGAAATAAACTGCTTGTTCTGCTCTATCAGCGTGTAAAACAGAAGCGCGGGGGGAACAAGAGGAGACGGGGAGATGCGTTTTCTCTGCTGCAGGGCTGATATGAAGGACGAGCGACCGGAAGATTTAACAACAGCGGAATGCGAAGTTGGAGACCGATGCCGTTTAGCGAACGGGCTTAATATAATTTAGCAATTGATTCTTGGTTTCATCATAGGAGGATTTATGAAGTGCGCACGCCTCGGCAAGAGAAGAAGTGAACATCCAGCGATAGATTTTCCCTTTTAAATAAAAAGCTGTTGCCAGCAGTGAAACAATAAATTCAGCTGGGATTAAAAAGTTACTCCTACAGGCTGCTTGAAGATAAGGAAAACACTCTGAAGTTGGTAGAGAATATGTTGGAAGCAGACCAAATGTTCAACATCGGTATTTACTAATAAGAGCGGAAAGACAGTGTTTGTTTTCTGCCTCATTTGTTCCCATCATCAAGGGCGTGAAGTTGCCAGAAAGATGGTTTATGATTTTCCACCTCCTCTGAGTTGAGTTGATGATGAATTATTCAGAATGCGACCGGTCTCTTAGTTGATGACAGATGAACCGGGACTGAGTGGCTTGGTGATCTATCTAGCAACAAATCAAATTGAGAGAAAGGCTGAATGATTCCTTTCCAACAAGTCTGAGTGTCAGATAAAGATATTTGGCATGTCGTACACTCAAAGAAGTACAAGAGGAAGGATTAAATGTGTAAGGATGAAAAATAATTATAGAGTCTTCTAAAATGGATGGATGGATGGATGGATGGATGGATGTGCCAGATCTTTTTAGTGAAAATAAGGAAGAGGGAGAACTTTTGAAAGCTAGGAATTTATTTGAAAACATTTTTTTTTTTTTTTTATTAATTTTGCTTTATGGAACTTGGAGACACCTGATTAATCAGGCTCTGATTTTGCTTACGTTGGGCCACATCGTTGTACAGCTGCCATGATGCGCCACTGGTGGAGAAAAATGATCACGTTTGGGATCTTAATGATAAACAGTGTATGAAGCACGTCGTTGACTTATAAGGAAAAACTCCCAAGCTGACCTTTAAAAAGTATCTATGATAACAATAAAACGCTTAGATTTCACTGTTTGAAAAGGACAGAATTTAAAAGGTAGGGAAGCAAAAGGCATCCTGCTCTGACGCAGCTGGCCTGCATTTAAAGGAGCTGGTGTATTTTAGAAAAAGCACGCCGGTATTAATTTAGATTGATGTAAATTAAGCCAATGTAAACAACGTCCTGTCCTTAAAGACCAGAACTGGTCTTTTCTGCATGTTATGCAGAAAAATACCATCTGCTGAAAGCCGGTGGCATTTACGATGCAGTAGAAACAAAGACTGTGATCACATTCAGTTTTAATGGACTCCTGTTCTATGCTGAAATCTAGATTTTTATTTTAGCACAGAGGGATGTCAGCGCTGGTGTTTCTGAAACCCACATGCATTAAGTAAAACAAAGAACTGGGACAGCAAGTGTGTAGCTGTGTGGGAACAGCTTAATCATGCGGCGCACACACATCAGACAAAGGATCTTCTCTTCCTTCATCTCATGTTGAAGTTTGTGCTAGAAAATCAACAGCAGCTGTTGGCTCCCGTATATCACAGTGTTCGATGTCGCCAATCAACACTTCCAGCCGGGCGTGTTCAAACACAGCCCTGTCGCTACTCGTTCAACTGATAATGATGACATTATTATTATTATTTTTTATTTTTTGCAACAACGGTGGGAAGGTGGGCTCTGTCTGTTGCTGCAACACTTAGACTAAGATATAAATCAATCCTGCGTCTGCACACAGAACGAGATTAATAGCTAGGCAGCCTGTAGCGGAGCTATATTCTGAGCATTTTTATGGCTTACATTGTCTTTTAATAAGGTTTTAACTTGAAAGTAATGCACTGTGCACTCAAAAAATCATCAGCGTGAGATCTACTGCCTCGCTGACTTACTGATTGCTTCTGCAGCGGCAGCCGTTCGATGTAGCTTGTTTCAAAAAAGTGAAAATTCCTCGCGGAGAGAGAGAGAGAGAGATAAAGCCAAACACAGACAGCAACCCCTGACTTCGTGGAGGAAGTTTCTTTCAGTCCCTCCTATATGTAGTGACTTTTACTAAACGCTCGTTTGTGGGAAGCTCCTGCTGACCGAACCTTAGCTGTGTTGGCCGTTGTGATTTTTCACTCTCTGGTTTCTTTCTCTTTCTCTGAGAAATCATGTCTTACAACACCGACAGAGTTGTCTGAGTTTCTGAGGTTTAAAGAAATATTCTCCAGCCCTTCTGTATGCATTTTTTGCCAGGGGTCAAAGGTGACACACGAGCTCGCGGCACACAATGCAAACACCTGTCAGCTACTGTGACACAGAAGCAGGAGTGACTAATGCAGTCGGGCATGAACACATCAGCTCCTGAATCCTGGTGACACATTGTTGCTCCTCTTTCATTACTCTGTGCATTGCAGCCGGACTCAACCGAAATCAACATCCTGTCTCCCATGGTGGGAGTGGAATCAATACACCAGTGCTGAGTCTAAATATCTGGAATTTACTTTTTAATCGCCGGGCCTGTATCTGCATCTCCTGCTGCTGCTCTGCGACTCACAATTTGGGAAGCATTGCATTGACTTTTACTCATAAATGTTTTAAAATCCAGCAATATTTATGATTGTCCCCCTTTATGGCTAATCTATAGCAGAACCATTAAGCATGCATTAGCGAGTGAAGTATGTTTGACCTAATCTTGGTCCTCACTGAAAGTCAATAGCTTGCATCAAGACTTCCTAAATATATGTATATATAAAAGCATGGCTTGGCAACGTTTTTGCACTAGTCACTTGAGTACCGCTTTTGAAAAACCTCTCAGTCCTCCTCCTCCTAATTGGGACATTCATAACTTGAACATGATCCCTTTGTGTCTATTTTAAACCTCAGGGACAAAGACGAAGAGGCAGAAGAGTGCAGGGACAGAAGAGAGACAAAAAAAAAAACAAAAACGGAAGGAAGTCAAAGAAGCAAAAACCATGTCACAGGAAGAACAGATGCACCACTTCCTAAAATATACACAATGATGCATTCCTGCTTTTATAGCCAGTCCACTCAACAACAACAACCCCAAGACTATATCTGCCTTCACTATGTTTGCATGTGCAATACACCTTGTTTGGGTTGAAATCTGTTCAGATTACGTAATCCGAATGCATAGTTCAAATGAGCACAACATGAATTCATCCAATCATGTTGTGTTTACATGCGCCAGGCCTTTTCTATTCAGAAAAGAAGCACTGCCGTACGCAGAATTGTGACATTTCCCTACAAAAATCACAGAAGGACTTGCGCATCCGTCTGTGCAGAGCATAAAAACAAACAAACACAGCAGGATGTTCATATACTGGGTCTTCTGAGCCAGAATGGACCCGCGCCAGGTTCTGATTACGGTTGAGACGTTACTGCGCTGCCTTATTAAGCTGCAGGCTGAGCAACTCATGCTGTTGGTCTTCCTGCGTTACAGGATGGGTGAGCAGGAGGAAACAAACATCCTTCAAAGTTCTGTGCTGCCTCCAGCTGCTGCCTTTCTCTTTGCACGCATGCAGGTCACTCTGCTGCGATCACAATAACGTGATGACGAGAAGAAGGGTCGACATGCATGCGGTTCTATTACGAATCATCATAAACTACCTCGTTCGGATTACGATTTCTTTCAAATCAAGCCTAATCTGATCAGAATATTCCGATCGGTGGTGTTTGCATGATTACCCATGTCCATGTAAATGTGCCAAGTGTCTTGCAAAAGTATTCAAAACTTTCTTTATGTTGCAACTCACATGATAGACCACTACAAAATAGCACATACCACATACCGCTGTCACATAATAGCACATTATGTGAAAGCAAAATAATTAATTTTTTAATATTTTTTATTCAACTAAACCCTTATAGTTTAGTTAGACTAAACTATAAGTATGTCCGTGGCAGCAGTCTAAGCAAGAAACAAATGCACACATTATCTTCTGCAGTTCTTATTTAGACATCAGCATTTTTAATTTTGGAGCATTTCTAAAATATTTCTAAATCGAAACAAAAGTTTGACATCTGTCGACATTGATCAAACACGACATCCAAGTTCCTCCTTCTAGATTGGACAGTCGGGTGTAAGTGGTCAGTTTGTTTGAATTAAGAAGTAATGCTATGAAAATGAAAGATTATGTTTTTCTTTGAGTTCAAAATAAAAAAAATTTAATTAGAAGGTGTGCAAAAGTTCCAGAGCTATTAGTCTTGTAGCTGGAATTGCAACAATATGTGTTTCTATGAAGTTTCAACTTAGAGGGACTGACTACAAATGCATACAAAAAACCCCCCAAAAAAGACATTGTTTTTCTTCCACTTCACACAGGTTTGTATGGAGACCTCATCAGTTGGACTATTATGTCAGATTTAGTGTTCTTGGACTCCCGAAAATGTTCTGGATAGGCTTATCAAATTTGTGTTTTCATAATCACATCAAAGCAAGGAGCTAATGTATAAAAACTGGATTAGTGATGCTATGCTAGCTTCTAAGAAAACAGCCAATTTGGCATCCAGACTGCACCTCTAAGATACAAACTAAAATATGATCATGGCCATTTTTAAATGTCTCGGTGTCCCTTTTTCACATGCGTTTCTGAGTCACCGTTAATATCCCAACAAGTTCAGCTCAAGAAGTCACAAGCAAACAACTAAAAATAATGCATCGGCTCCCGATTCCCGTTCTGGAGACAAACGTATCAGCCTGGTTCCAACGTTCCTGCTTTCACAGCTGGCTGTATCAAACGCGAGGCTGCTGTAATACCGTTGCCTAGGGCGTGTGCTGTGTGTGTGAGATAAATGGCGACATGCGGAAGACCCTCCACAGCACTCCACCTCTTTTGTCACCAAGTCAAACTCCGCGAATCAGCTGCCTGGCGGAGGTGAACGGAGATGGGAAATGTTCCCGGCAGCCCTTGGATTCAGTGGCTTATCGCACCCTCAAGTGTGTTATATCTCTGCTGCTCTCATCATGCCCTGAGATCTGCTAAGGAGTACAAAGAGGAAGCATTCGGCAAGGTGATTGCATCAGCTCATCCGTGATGTGTCACAAAGCTGTCAGAGCCAAAAATGCCCCCGATGGGTTTCAGTTATGGTAACATTTTTGAGCAAAGCCTAATGAGAAGAGACAGATTGAGCTGCTTGAAATGCAAATGTCTTTTACCTTTTCCCCAGAGGTTTTAAATGCTTTTCCTGACGCATTTACGGAGCTTAAGATGTTACATGTCCACAGCTTGGATCCAATTTGTGGACAAGTTGACCCATGGAATTGACATGCAAATCAGTTGTGCGAAGGTTAGGCGAGCAAACTTGGGAGAAGGTGGGAACTTTATAACTTACAGACGGCGAATGACTAAGACCTTCTCCGGCCCTTCTCCCCCCCCCCCTTTTCACTCGTCTCCCTCAATAACTCAAGCCTTGCATGAATATAAATGGAGAGGTGAGGAGTGTGGACCTGGTGGCAGTCAATGGGCTTTTTCCGCTCGGCCTCCGACAGCAGTGCTCCCCTAATGGGTTCAGCCTGACTGGATTCAATCATGTCCTCTGATACCCTCTGAAGAGGATGCAAATTGTCAATCAGCTCGCTTTCCTCCCCATCCTGCGCCCGCCGTCTTCATCTCGGTCCCGGTGATCACCTGGCCACCGTTCACCTCGCTCGACGTTTCCTCGTCTTTTAGCTTTCCGTGCGCTTAGCCTCGCGTCACGTTTCCTCTGTTGGCTTTGTCTCAATCTGCCCAGACAAATTGGTGTGAACTTTTGCTTCAGTGGCGCTAATGATAATGGCAGCGGAGAAAGTCGCGGGGGTCGACCGTTCATTCAAATGCAAGTCAAACAATGAAAAATTGCCTGAATCTAATGTGTTTTGGACTGTTTACGGTGAAGGTGAGTATCTGTGGCATTATGATAACAAAATCACCCTTCCCCTAATAACGGGAAGATAAACACTAACATTTCTATTCCAGGGAACGCTCTAACGAATCCATTGTCTCTGAATACACGGATGCACGGCTAAGTCAACATAGAAGAAGCATAATGACTTTTTTGTTTAATTTGGCCATTTTAGGCAAATGGAAAAAGTTAAAAGCCGACATCTTTTGATTTGTAAAGGTTAATGTGTTTATTGGATTGGCCCAAAATGCCGTCTTATTTCATTAGCTTCATGTAAAAGCAATCAGATTGCAAATGCTCCGAGGGGGGAGGCAGCGAGCTGGGGAGAAATTAAACATATTTCCACGTTCAATGACATCCTAATCTGCCCGATGGGCCACAGGTGTACCAAGCATCGCTGTAAAATGGAAAAACCTTCCTCATTGGTCTCATCAGTGCGTACAATGAGATAATTAGGACACATAAAAGGGTTAGCATGCTGGGTAGAGCTCAATAGTCGAAGATGATTACCATGTGACATTGCATGATTGGATTCAAGCTTTGCTTGGACAAGGAAATGTAATTTCTTCCTCATAAGTGCATTTTTTGTGAGGTTGCAATAAGCTTAGGCTTCTAATACTTGATTGTCATATTCCCAATATAATTCTTACTGCAGGTATCAGAAAGTCATGCAGCCCGAATGTGTTTGAATTACCATCATTACATTGCAAATAAATCTGACCAATGAATTTAATTTACAAAAAAGAAATAGTTCAGGATTTTTTTTCAAGCATGGTTCCAGTAAACCATTATAGGCAGTCAAAATTTTACTAGTAAAAGATAACAGTTAATTTCTTCATTTGTGTCAGTTTCACACCCGGTGAATCATTGGTCTGCTTTAAACCCACCAATGACTCCTTTGTGTAGCCAGGCGTAAAACTCATCCAAACTCTGGTGCAGACAAACCGAACGAACTTGTTCGGCTGACAACAGACAACTGAGCAAACCAAGGAGCGGCAGTGAACCGGTTACATGTACGAAGCCACATGCTGGTTGGCTCACTGCCTCTTCTGCTGCCTATACTGCACAGTTTCTTGAAAAGCAATTAAGCTCCAACACCAAGGTCAGAACAGAAACACCAAGGCTGCATACGTTTGGTCTCACTCAGTTGTGAACAAGAGGGCTAAAGGGGATGGATTTTAATTCTCCTTTATTCCCGCTTCGTCAGGGTTCCTTTCACACAATATACCCCTCTAAAAGAATCGTAAAAGTAAATCACACCAACTGAATTTGAGAAGATTTCTGTAACCACCCATTGAACCAATGGGTTATCCCAGTGGGAAAACTACTTTAGTATAAATCCAGATTAGTTGGTCCCTGGTGGCTTGAAACAGAGTCTGAGAAGAGCCAAGACCAAAGAAGACTTTGCTCATAAAAAAAAAAAAAAAAAACATCAAAAATGTCTGTCTGATTTATGTGATGACTTACATTTTGTCTACATAAACTTTTACAAGAGCACATCAAAAGCATCCACTTCAAACATATAACAGGACTTTATGTTCCACCAAATATTCCTCATTCCCTCAATTTTAGACCCACACAGCAGTAGTTTTTCTAAAAATATTAGCGTATATGGCAACACAGGAAGGTCTGTGACAATGTCACAGTAATGCAAGCTTAAAGATCAATTTTAAGTAGAGGTCTGTTTTGGTCTTGACCCCTCTCGGACGAACCATTAACTTTGGGATCCATGACCAACTAATCTGGTTCCTGTCAAAAAAATATTGAACAATACGTCTGTACTGAAGGGGGGGTTATGAACGTCTCTCCAAAACACAAAATCTCATCTTTAAGACTTACAAAACTGAACCAAGAACTGGACAGTTGATCTTTTAAATATTTTGAGTGGCATAAAGGCATAACAGCTAAAATGTTTCGCTGCTGTGCAAAAAAACATGCACAACATTTCTCCCATAAAGATACAACCGAGGTGATGTACTGTGCTGCAATTAGCCGAGATAAACTGCACAAACTCAAGGATACTCTGTAAATAATTGATTTTAAAACGAAACATCAGATGCGGGCATTCCAAAACTACAAGCATCAGTGTCAGCGGGTGATGTATGGAGACCCGGTTAAGAGCCCATTTCCCTCCCATTCCACTGGGAGAGGAGAGGCCGCAGTAAATAAGCACCATATTGCCAGAGGGAAACAGAATGGAGAGAAGTGAAGAGAAGAAAATCCCCCTTTCTCTCGTGGCCTTTCTCTATCTTTCCACCTTCTGCTTCACAATACCTCATGTATTCCTCCTCACCTGCTATCTCCTCGCGCCCCGCCATCGTTCCACCATACGTCTCAATTTCTATTGCTTCATCCTCCTCTCAATCCTGCTTCTTTCATTCCTGCATGCCTGGCGGATGATAGCTGAAAGGAAGGCAGAATTGGATGCCTCCCTCACAGAGCTTCCCTTTGAGACTTGTAGGAGATTGTGTTTTGCTGGAGTGACTTGTTACAGCTCGCTGGCCCCCCGTCATCCAAAGCATCGACTGTCAGTCACGGCCGAAGCTACAGGTTTGGGCCTTAGGAGGGGGAATTATTCAGGACAACAGAAATGCTTGTATCATCATTCAGTGCATGCATATGGTACCAAACCATGTCTGTTGAGCGTTTCTGCATTTTGTCATGTTACAACCACAAGCCTCCAGGTATGTTATTTGGACTTTTTGCTATTGACTGACAAAAAGTTGCACATAGCTGTTGCGTGGATGGAAAATTCTACATTGTTCTCAAATGTTTTGCCAATAAAAATGTGAAAAGTGTGGCAAGAATTTGCTTCCAGCTCCTGAGTTGACACGTTGACACAGCTTAGTGACTGAACATTTTGCCTATTCTTCTTTGTAAGTAGCTCAGACTCAGTCTTGATGTGTGAGGGACATCCATGAACATCAATTTCTAAATTTTGCTACTGAAGAAAATCTTTCTACATCATGATGTTGCAACCATGGTGCATCTGATCAGATCACTTTAAAGCCGGATGGTTACTTGTCCCCAACATGGCAAACTGTAAATAGGACTTATATACAGTTTTCTTCAACAAGGGACTTTGTCTTATCACCACTCTGCAAAGGCCAGATTTGTGGCTAATAGTTTTTCCAAGAACAGATTCTCCCCACCTGAACTTTGGATCTCTGCAGCTCCCCCAGAGTTTCCATGGTGACTTTTGCTGTTCTTGACTGCAGTTTAGCTGGACAGGTTGGGCATGTCTTGGTAGGTTCCCACACACTCTCTCCATCTTCAAATGATAGCTCAAGCAGTGCTAGGTGATAGGTCTCACAATAGCACAACCTCCATCTTCTTCACTTTGCGTATGCCTGGTGTGTTCCTTGGTCTGAATGGTGCCATCAGATCCTCAGGATTTTCCAACTAATCTCTGAGACCTTGTCAGAACAGTTGCATTCACAGTGGGATTAAAGATAAACCCCAGTGAACTCTATCTACTAACTGGGGGACATTTGAAGGGAATTTATTGCACTGGAATTTAATTAGGGGCTTCAGAGTAGAGGCCCCCAGCTGGATGAATGTTTTAATGAGGTGGCCGGATATATATACATTGCCGAATTATCAGCTTCCGTTCCAGTAATTTTCCTACCACTTAATATGTGCAGACTATCTTGTGTTTGTCTTTTACTTAAGATAAATAGTTTAAATAGTAATGAAATAACACTGAGGCTCTGTAGACTTATTGTAGCCCAACATGATGGATTTCATCGACATGTTGTCCTCAGATTCAGGGGAGAGTCTTGAGTTTCACTGACCTTTCTGTGTATTTAATATAGGAGTTCTGCGATTACATTTTTTTTTGTGTGTGATTTAGTGCCGTATAAATTAAACCTGAATATAGATGTATTGAATAAAGAGACGTTAAAAGAGAATTATGTTTGCTGCTCTCTCCTTGCAGCCGCACTTACTTGCGATATTAAATTGCAGCTGCGATTCTCCAGGATTCAGTGAGTCATCTAACAGATGTGCTCTCCGTAATGATGCGCTCAGATATGACTTTGCCATCCCTTGTCCCTTTCAATAAAGACCTGGAAGGTCCTTTTCATCTCATTTTCAGCTCCAAATATAGTCTTTTGTGGGTGGAACGCCAGGTATTTGGCATTCGTTGGCTTTTCATGGGGCTTCACTGCCACTTTTGGCAGATTATAATTGTCAGCAGAGAAAATGTCGAACACCTGTGCCTTGTGGTTGAGAACCAAGGTCATTTCAGTCCCTTTCATATTACTCCGATCTACTGAGTCACCAGCACACCTGGTAGCAGCTGGAGTTTCTGACAGCTGTGTTGTCGATCCTCCTTTTCCTCCCCATCTCACAACAGTCGGCTTAATGCCCTGCCATGGGTGGAAACCACCTTCTTTCTTATTCCCCCCTCTGCAACTGGTTCAGCTCCTCTGTAAGTGATGGACAGCCTACTGAAGCTGCTGCAGGTCAAAGGTGACTGAGTAGAA
The DNA here is from genome assembly GCA_903067055.1 of Poeciliopsis paucimaculata. Lineage (NCBI taxonomy): Eukaryota > Metazoa > Chordata > Actinopteri > Cyprinodontiformes > Poeciliidae > Poeciliopsis > Poeciliopsis paucimaculata. Next base: position 24,811 of record CAEGAD010036923.1, read on the forward strand.
TAATCCATTTATGAAACACTCCTCTCCTGCTGAAGTAAAACTGGTGTAAGGAAGGTCAGCAGGTAGACTCTGTCCCTCCTCAGCGTCAGCCGGAGCTTGTGCTTCTCTATTCACTCCCTTACCTTGAGAGGCACACGGCTGGCTTACTGCCCAAGAACTGGCGCTAAGGCACAAACTCAACAGAGGAGAGTAGCTGGATGAATGTTTAAATGCGGTTTTGAGAGGTATTGCCTTGGCTTTTTTCGTTTCATATCTGCCTCGGGTGTCTCTCGGTCCTCTCTCTCTCTTTTTTTTTCTTCCATATCTCTATTACTTTTGTCATATGGTGTTCCTCCTAGCAACTTCATAAGTTAAACATCGCCCAGCCCTCAGTGACGCCTGGGCAAGGTCAGCACTGGATCAGAACTGTTTTTACTCAACTAATTTGTCCAATAGACTGAATGCAATACAAGTAAATATAATGTTTTCACAAGCTGGAAGTAGTGATATGATCATTGTTAAAAATGTGTCAAAAATGCATAACTTTGCTAACAGCTAAAGCTCATCGCTTGCTTTGCAGCTTCCTGTTGGCATCATTTCCCAGTTTTTAACATATGTGAACGGTACTTTTGCACATCTGATTAGATATCAAAATCTGAAACTGATACGTCTACACTGAATGGGAAGTTTTATAAACATTCTTTGACATTTATAACGTGGAGCTCAAGACTATTTTTTTTTCAATCTAGCTCCCATCCATCCATTTTCTGTTCACCCTTGTCCCTAGTGGGGTCGGGTGTTGCTGGTGCCGATCTCCAGCTGCGTTCCGGGCGAGAGGCGGGGTTCACCCTGGACAGGTCGCCAGCCTGTCGCAGGGCACAGCTCCCACCCACTTTAGCTAAAATTCTGAAAATAATTTCCCGTTTCTGCTTTTTGTTTTTGTCACTCCCACAATATTTGGCGGGAATCCCACGCACACCCACCGCTTTATTGATGCACTGTGCTGTTCAGTGAATGTTTATCCAGAGTGTTTTAATGCAGCTGAGCAAGAGAAGAAAAACTGAAAACTGATGTCAAACCACATATTTTAGGAGTAAAAATAAATAAATCTATTAAAACATAAGATACAACAAAACAGACAAAAGACTCAGGAAACCTTTGAAAACTCCAGGCTAAATTTGGAGTTGCAAAATATTAATACTAATCAACGGCTCGTGCATACAAATAAAAATAAAAAAAAAAGTTTAAAGAAACCAAGACACTTACTGTGTTCTTGGGAAAATCCATCATACCCCCCTCTAAGCACTAAAGCTGTGAAGTTGGTTAAGCTTGTGAGGATTTAATGATTAGTCACCTTGTGAGGCAGCTGGATTTGTGGGAGATTTGTGAGATCATAATGTGGAATGAAATACCCAGTTGAAACCAGAACATTAAATTTACCAAATTAATACACACGTGCACATTTTCTTTCTCTCAGAGTCTGAAGTTAAATCAAACCAAACTTCTTTTGTTTTAGGTTAGGTGGAGCTATCAAAATTATCTCTATTTGCTAAATGACACAATAATGGGAGAAATAACCAGTCATCTCCATTTCATTGTTGTAGACCTGGGCTCTGGTCGAATGAAACTAAAGTGGACTTGTCTGGTCATAATCACAATCAGACTTACGGGAATAGGCGGTGTGTTTTTAAATCTGGTAACACCACCCCAGCTTTCAGTATGGATGCGGCAGCATCACGTTTGTGAGGCTGTTTTGCTGCCGGAGGAACTGGTGCACTCAATAAAACAGATGGCATCACGAGGAAAGAACATTAAACGCTAACCCTGGTGTCAATCCTACAGAGAAATGTGGACCGATCCGAAGAGGTGCCTGTGAGCGAAGTGGCTGATAAAGCCGACTCAGTCCCACCAGGTCTGTCAGGAAGAGCAAGCAACAATTTTTCTAAAATTGTGTATCGTGAGAAGCTTGTAGAAGGACCTCAGACAAGAACAGTTTTGTCCGATAAACTTCATACAGTGAGAAAAAGGGTGGATGTGTCTTTTTATTCAGTGTAAGTAAACTTCTGGTTTCGACTGAACGTCCAGTGAAAAACTATTCCGCTTCACTACAATACTCACAATGTCTTCTGTTGTTTGTGTGAAGCGTTTTGATGCCTCCCGTTCTCTTTCCTGAACTGACACCTTACAACCTGCCTACAACAAAACATCAGAGAAACAGAGTTAGCTACAAGACGGAGCACACAGTGGAGCACTTAGCTGCCAAAAACTCTATAAATAACCAATATTATAGGATACGTGTTTCTGTTGTTCTCTGTTGGCTCAGTGTGACACCTGTTTGCTGTTGGTACGGTTTAATCACAGCTAACATAATTGGCTATAAGTAAGTTTATTTGTAAAATGATGCTAGTGGTTCAGCATGAAAGTATAGCTAATTGTAGATAGTTAACGCCAACAATTTGCAGAATTGTTGTCTAATTTGACATATGAAACTGAATTCATGCATTCATGTTAGCTGCAAGACCCTTAGAGTAATGCAAGCGTTTGCTGACCGATTTTGCAGTGTAGGCTTGGAGGTTTAACATTCGTGTAATCTAGCTAAAACGATTCCTACGGTGGCTTTAGTACAATTTCCTTAGGCAAAATATCCTCACTACATTTTTTTTTTCACCTAAAATGTGATGAAGAAAGACGGGACACATAAACCATTCCATGTTAGCTGACTGTAACATCTGATTGATTAGTTTATTATTGTTGTCTTTAGAGAGTTTTGACATCATACAACAAGGTGAGACCTTATTGGGAGTATATATTAGGACCTGCACGGTGTCAGGAGAAGGGTCAGAATAACAGCCGTGCATTTTAGCATGAAATATGAAATATGACTGAGAAAAAAAAAATGGCAGAAAAACACCTGGAATACTTGAAACTGCCTTGATTGAACAAAGGAGAAGAAAATGCATGGTGCAGTAGTTCGCTCATATCAAAACCACAATGTCAAGAACTGTGAAGAATAATTAATCATGTGGCAAAGATTAATCTTTTTTTACTTGGTGCAACAAGAAGATGCAGCATCCTGAATCATCATGACCAACCTGGAGTACATATGTGAATACAGTTACCACATTTCAAGCCAAAATACTAAAAAAGCCTGCCAGGGTTTGGCTCAAAAACAGGAAGAATTTCATTTCACACTTCATTTTTGAAATTGTAGGCTGCAAACAAGAAAACAGACAAAAAAACATCTGTGGATGATGTGGTCAGATGGTCAACATATGGCATTGTGGTGTTTATTTCAGTAAATTAATGACTGAATGAATGAATTAATGTCTATTTGATACGAACATCATGTGATGCACCAGGAACAACCGCAAATCTGCATATGCTGTAGTTTTCTTCTCATTAGACTGTCGGTGTCACTGGCTTGTCTATTAAAAATCCTCTGTTATTTTTCTGAATGCACTCTGACCTTTGTGAGCAGCAGACACACAGTCGGTTTCTGGAAGAGTTCTGTGATTACATGTTGCTACCTTCCCAGTCTGGCAACAGCTTTCTATTTTTTTTTTTTTTAGGCTTTTCTTCTTATCAGCATTACTCTTGTTCTTTTGAGACATGTCTTTCTTCCACTGAGTCCCATGTCTCATCAGTCTAATAGGAGTGTATTGAACAAAGCATTTCTAAAGGTGGTCTCCTCAGGCTACAGACCAACCCCCACTGTCCCTGGTCCAATTACAGCAAGAAGTAGAGGACATTTTTATTGGTCTGTGCGGGAACATTTTCATGGCTACCATCATCTCCAGTAGTCGAGCCATCTATTGCTCAATTACTCCTCCATCTCGAACTCGCCCGGGACACAAAATGTCGCCAGCTGAGACCCGTCGGGTCCCAGTGCATCACCGGCACCAAATTTCTCACCCACTCCAAACACTAAAATCTTGTAACTTATTTCCTTTGCTGTCCAGAGTTCATGACTGAATATGGGGCTGTTAACACTCCCAGGACATTTGGACGAAGAGGACTACAATAGAGTTCGATACCACATTTCTCTCTATAGATGACCAAAACAAAATTGACCAGTTGTAAAAATATATATCAAATAATATGAAAAGTATATCAGGTTAAAAGGTAATAATGCAATCTATAACTTTTAAAGAATTTTAGAGACAAAGTGTGTTTAAGTGAAGAAAACAAACAAAATTAATCCAACAGTCTTTGGAATGGGAAGTGATACAAAAGATTCAAGATTTACCTTTGATTTTAAAAAATACAAATAGTTTAGATTTTCCTTAAGTATTTCATTCATTAATGTTTTTTTTTGTTTGTTTGTTTGTTTGTTTGTTCGCGGTTCTCTAAAGAAGAAGTTACCAAAGAAAAGTTCTAGTAAGGGAGACACCGACATCAAAACGGAAACAAGGCAGAGGTCAGAATATGAGCCTCAGAGAATCAGCAATTATCTGATTAACAGGTGTGTCTTTGTAATTATTCTGATCAAATAATGAATGCAATGGCAGATCATATTAGTTGACAAGAAAAGTATCGGTACCTTTATATAAGAGTTTAAATGCATATAGGCAGTGACAGCAAACAACATCTAAATATGCAAACTGGGCCGGAACAAAAAACACACACAGCCGAGGCACACTGTGTCGCTTAGGTGACTTACATTTTAGCTGAATAAGTAGACTTGAAAAGTTCAGAGTTTCAGACGTATGGGGATGACATGTTAGGGACCCAAATGGCCAGGGAGCAGACGAGCAGGAAGCAAAGAGGAATGCGCTTAATAAATAAAACAGAACTTAAAGCAAATGTCTGAAGCAAAATAAAGTTCAAACAAGGGTAGCACAGGAACAGGAGAACAGGCAAGCATAACAACGCTGGAAGAATCAATAGGAAGCAAAGCAAGGCACGTAACAGGTTGAGCATCAGTCTTTATATATATAGATATATATCTATATCTATATATATAAAGGTGAGGGATTACTGAGGACAACAATGACAGAAAAAACAGGGCCAAAATGCTTCGATATTAGAAAAGGAACACAGATGTCATGGGAAAAAATCTGAACAACCACTTTAGTGTTAAATGCCTAAAGAAAAGTCATTGGTCCAACTTTTGACGATACAGATGTGGGAATAAAACATTTACACACTTCTGATGGTTTGTGTCTCATAGATACGACACAGTACTGAACCACACCAGAATGTGAACATTTTCCTTTACTGTCGAATCTGCAGAACATAAAGAAATATGTTGTTTTTAGTTTGTAGCAATAATAATGGTAGTTACCGTCACAACAAGGACTAAATCCCTCTGATTTTATCACTTGCAACTAGAATAAGATAAACTCGAATAGGACATCATTCCCAGATGCACATTTTAATTTCTAAAACAAACCAAATTCTGCAGAAATTTCAATATAACTTCAAATAACTTGACTGCCTGTGAAAGCTGAACACTTTTTCAGGACTATTTTGAGTCAGAGCCTGTCCCTGCAGCCAACGGGCAAGAGGCCTGGCACACTCCGGACAGATCGCCCAATCAATCACTTGGCCAGCGCACAGACACCTTCAACGAGGAAAACAGATCCAACAATGTTCTTGGATCTGGTTTGAATGAACGCAGAAATCGAAAGTATGGCAATCCCCACGATGTAACATTAATGTCAATTGGGAATACCAAAAACATGTCTAGTAAATGGCAGAATATTGAAACGGTGGATGTTTGCAGGTAGATTTTTTTCTTCAAAGTTAAGATGCTTGAAGAAAATTGTTGTGGCTTTGTAAACTAATTCACAACTTTTCAGTTCAGTAAATGAACAGCTATAGATGTATGTGGGGGCAACAACTCTTAACACAATTTCTGTCTGAAGTTGCCACATTCATCAGTTCAAGCAAATATTCTCAAGTACTAATATTTACTAAAACAGGCCCAGGACTGAGATGGGCTGAAAATCCATTCAGAGAGGAAGGATCCAACTTTCCACAATCAACATAAAAAAAACAACAACTAAATTACAGTTTGCAAATGCAATTGGTGACAAAGACCTTTTTTATCTGATGAAAGCAAAATGTGGGTACGTAGACACAAAGAACATTTGGAGGAAAATGGAGGAATCTGCAAACATCTCAAGACATGAACCAAAATGTTTTTGAGCTTGGGATAAACGTTAAATGGAGAATGACTGAGCGTCGAGTCAAATTATTTACAAAGAAGGTTGAAGACGACAGTCAGCGCTTTGCAGCTGTCATCAGCTCAGCTCACCATGTGTAAAACGAACCTTGTTATCCAAAGCTCAGTCTGATTTAATGTCAGAAAGTGGGGGGGGGGGATCATTTTGGTTTTTTTGGGGTTTTTTTTGGCTTGTTAAGTAAACTGCAGCTACTTTGGTTCAATGGTGTTTGCGGGTTCTAAGACGTGATATCCAGTCACATATTTTCTTCACCCGGTGTAGTGATGTACCTTTCTTTGCAGAACATGGCTGAACAAACAGTTGGTTCATTGCAAATATAAATGGTTTCAATGACGATCTCCCTTCAGCTCTCCCAATGAAAGCAACAAAGCAACTTCTACGCCTCTGGTTTTCATTTTTATTCGTCATTTCAGAGATTTTAGAAGTGTTTCTTAAGATATTCACTTGTAACCTTTTGACTCAATCACTAAGGGGTTAGTGAATGGCATGAGCTGAAGACGACAGGCTGAAAAGTTCAAGAAATGTTGATCACATCTCAATTTATTTCACTTAGTTAAACGGCTTAATGTATTCACCATCCACCGGTGTGCAAGATCCCTGCTACCTACTTCATCCAAACGACTCCTCTCTGCTCACCCATCCTCCTCTCCTTCTCTTTTTTGCCCTTTCCTCTCGTTCTGCATCTGTGCTACATTTCAGAATAACTCTAGAGAATAGGCTTTGTCAAAGGAAGGAACCCTTTGTTTGTTCTAGTTAAAAATGTTAAGTAAAGCAGACAAGCCCAGGGGGTGAGGAGGGGAGGAGGATTAAGTTGGTATTTTGGGACACGGTTGGGACAGGCTGCACTGGAAGGGAGAATTTTATTAGCCAGCAGGAAAAATAGATGACAAAAATATCTCCCCCCACACCCTCCAAAAAAAAGAAATGACAGAATGAGACAAAAAAAAGATGGGAAGCAAAAAAGCAGCATTGGCAAACAGCGCTGTTTAACAGGGCTGCTCAGATCCAAACAGAACTGGCCGGTGATTGGTCGGCTGTAGTTAGGTCTTGGCACGGGCCGCGGCGACAGCTGCTTGGAAATGATGAAAACCCCCGAGAAGGGAGAGCGCGACAACAATCCAGAATTACTGTGAAATTCTGTTGTCCCTGTCCATTTTCCCAACGCGGCGCAGAATGATGCAGAATGAAAATCAGGAGACTGGAACGAATCGCCAGCAGGAAGATGAAATAGCTTGAAAACGTCTAAACGATCGCGGCGCAACGCAAACGTAATAATCTGGCGCCTGCGATCCGAAGTTTGCCCCTGGGGCTTGTTTTGGGGCTTGTTTCATTTCACGCTTTCATCTTATTCCAGTGGGACACGTCACAAAGACATGCAAAATGAAGCGTTCAGGTTCTCAATGCCTCCAATTAAAAAAACAAAAACCAAAAAAAAAACAAGAAAAAACCATTTGGCAAAAATTTGAACGATCGTATTTATTGGTAATCAACTCCTGCTGCACAAGTCGGTCTTGTCAGTGTAGAAACACCAATCAGAGTGATAATTACCCTGCAGTTTGTGCTTTGGGTAAATCTCTCTCTTAACATGCTGAGCTTTATACCCAATGGGGATCCAGATGGCGGTTTTGCTATTCATTCAATTCACTTTGCCACTAGATTACTACAAATCTATGTAAATACAAGAAGCATGGTCCAAAACCAAACAACAAAACAAAAAACACATCATCGCTTACCACAAAATACTCCAGCAAACAAATACTACGCAATCTTTTCCCCCCTCCAAGATTTCTAATGATAAGGAGTCTGCCACAGTATTCATGTTCCCTGTTTTTTGTATATAAAAAAAAAAAAAACATTAGAGTTATTAGAGTCGTTACACGAGACCAACACAAAAGAGTGCATGACTGAGGGTGTGGCAAGACAGTCCATGAATGGTTTTTCAACATTTCTTGTGAGTAAAGATCTGAAATGCATGGCATGTACCTATCAAGTTAAAACCTAAGCACTTTGAAACGCCTTTACTGAAACTGTGCAATATGAATAAAATGACCTTTACCTAAAACAATGACTGCTCTACAGCAATCAGCCGCTGTGTTTTCGCAAGCTTTGCTCATCAAGCTGAAAATGTCCCCCTCTTATTTTTTGCAAAGAGTCTTCAGCCTGGTTAGAGAAGGTATGTAGGAAGACATTTTCCAATGTGTTGCCATTTTTCTGTTTTCATTAGGTCTGAATTTGGAGTAGACCACATGATTATGATTTGATTTTAGTCATTCGGTTGTTTTTTCTGACTGTATGTGTAGCATTAAACCTCTGTCTTGGTCCCAAGTCTCCTGCAATCATGCCCTGTACTAAGCTACATCCATCTTCCTAGCAGCTTCTGTATCCCCACAGTATGATGCTGCCTCCACTTTGCTTACATGTGACGAGAGTCATGACATGTATGACTATTAAATGACAGAATCGACAGATTTCCCAACTTGAGCTGTGAATCTCTGCATCTCCCCCAGAGTTACCGTGAACTTCTCGGCTTCCTCTCTGATTGGTGCTGTCTAGAGCTGCATGATATGAATCGGAGTCGCCGTCGTAATGTCAGTGTGTATGACATCGACAAATAATTCAGAGGCAATATTGGGAAGGATACTATATTGTAGGTATCATACATTCTGCATTAACAATCTGTTTGCCCTTTATGCTGCCACACCACTTTTTTACATCCTTGTAGCTTCAAAAAATGTAAAAATCCTAGTATAATTTTTGTCACTGTTATTTGGCAGAAGGTCCTGGGTTCAAATCCTGGTATGAAGGCCGTTCTTTCTTGTTTTTAAGTTTGCATGTTCTTCCTTGTACACATGTGGGTTCTCACCGGGTCCTCTGGCTTCCTCCCACAGTCCAAAATCTTAACTATTGGGTTTCTTTCTTTTTGTTTTTTTCATTTTCTACACTCTCTCTTCTTGTCCGCCCTGCATACTGGAGCTCTTGCAGGGATCCGTGCATCTGGCTGTCAAATTACTCAGTGGTGAGTAAAGAACAAGTCCAAGAGACGGCAGCAGCAACAGAGATGGCCCAGGATGCCTTATGTTATGGCACAGTGACCAACAGTTGAAGGGCTTGTTAACCACGTCAAAACTGCCTCCGAGTAGATAACTGGAGGAAGTCAACCAGTGGGGAGAGGCTGGCAGTTTTATAGCACAGCTCTCACATGATGCTGTATGCAAGACCTCATCGAATCAGCCCTGCCATCAAATCTCGTTATGGAGTTGAACTCCATCCCGAACATCTGCGGGTTTTCTCCTCATCTCTTGTTTCTGTGACACTTTAAGTGGCATATGGCTCGTTTTATCCTAAACGTCACACTGTGATTGAGTCCAAGTTTTGCAGATGTGTGAGACTGATATGGCTCAAGGTAAGTACCACCACACAGAAGGTGACTCGTCAGGAGGCAAAACAAGGGAGAAGCCTGGTTTACTCGTCCTGCTAGCGCCGACGCAAACTCACCCACACGCCACCAGAAGAAGCCTTGCCCTTCGTGCTTCGAGCCAGCAGATTCGGTGACACGAGGGTTCTTGAAAAGCTCTTTAGGGGCTTCGGGTGTGAGGTTGTCCTGAGGGTGGGAAAAAAACGAAAAACCCACCATCGCTGGCTGGGTGGCAACAAAGAGGCAGAGGAAAACACATTGCTCATGAGACTGCTCAAGCTTTGTGAGGTGAAACTGAAAGACAGGCATCTCCATCCTCTACAGACTCATCTGCATTGACCAGCTTGAAGCATTTCTCACTTTAGATGTTATGGCTGACAGGTTGACATGCAGAGAGGCTTCAGTTAATAAAACATGCTTCATTTGCTGATGGAGTACGACGCAGGAGTGGGTAGTCTTGCTTTAAGACGTGTGATCCGACTCCCCCTCTTTCTCTCTGTCTCTCTCTCTCTTTCTCTCTTCCCAGCTGGGCTGACAGTGTAACACACACGCATGCACGCTCACTCACACTCGCCCCGCTCTGCCTGCCCGCCCGACACAGACGCTCTACTTACAGCGTCGGAGGCAGGACTGAGGCTCACACTATCAGCTCAGCTTCTCAATGGGGGGACGTGGCCAAAACCAGACAGAGCGGTCATTCCACCGGAGCCTTCCGCCGAGTTCGTGAGAGAGAGAGAGAGAGAGAGAGAGACAGAGACAGAGGGGGGGCAACGACGAGCGAGAGCAGGCGGCGGATGGGGGCAAATTAGGACCCCCTTTCATCTCAGCAGAGGAGTTTCGAAAGACTCTGAAAGAGAGAAGAGCGGCATCTCTGTGGCCGATAGAGCCGTGACTCTCTCACACACCTTGGTCAGTTTGTGACACCTATTGTCCTCCCACCTGGGTGGCGTTTTTTTGGGGGACTCGTGTTGGGTTTTTTCGTTAGTTTTTTTTTTTTTAAAGAAAACTCACAGCAGCAGAAGTCCAGAGTGATTTTTTTTTTGTTGTTGTTTCTTTTTTGGGGGGGGGGCTTACCTGCAGGTGGAATTCATGAAGAGACGATGGAATTAAGATGGACAGGCTGTGATTCTGACTAAGCTCCTTTTCTCTATCTGAACGCGCTGCTCAGGTAAGGAAGGGCGTGGGACATTCCTCTGGTGTCAGAGGACGGGAGTTTGATGTAGAAGAGTGTCTGAAATAAAAAATAAAAACTATCTGGGTTGAATGAACATATGAAATGGCTTTGCGACGTCTTTTCCTCATCCAGGCACTTTCCGGTGGCAGACGATGCCTGCCGGATGAGAAGTACTATTGATTAGAAACCATATACGTTCTGACTGATTGTCTCTGCTTTGGAACAATTGGGGTTGGCTGATAGCTGAAGTTGTTTCTGCAGTCTGTCGGAGTGAGAACCTCTCCAGTTTCTTTAGAAATATTGGAGCAGGTGCATGGGTGCCTGCAGGTGTGCCTCACGTTTCCACCCTCGCCCTCTGTCTGCTTTTACTCCCCCCCCAACCCTTCAGTGCTGGACTCCTGCATTTCTGAGTGTCTCATTTGAGGTTGCACCACAAAAGTGAGGGCGAGCTCCTTTTAGCGGTCTGCGTCTACAGAAAGCGTGGGCTGCGTGCTTCTGAAAACGGCCTCTTTTGTTTGCATTGAAAGACCTTGTGAATAGTCCCCAGTTCTTTTTTTCGTGCGTTTTACTTCGACTGTGCTGCGCTTTCGGCTCAGGAGACAAGCTGCAGTTATCAACTACACCCCCCCCCCCCCTCTCCTCTTACAAAATCCTCCCCAGATTACTGTAGAGCTGCGGCTCTTCGTAACATGTAGCAGATGCAATTAACTGTGCAAGTGCAGCGATTCTTTTTTTTTTTTTTTCCAACAATATATCCTGTAAACCTTTTGACTCAGTGAGAACAGCATATGTGGTTGGAGAAGAGTAAAAGAAGATTCGTGCTCGCTCTATAACCCTCTCCTGCTGGTGATTCATAATAATATTAAGGGTTTATACGCTCATTTTTCTTTGTTTATTAAGCAGCCTTAATCTCACAAAGGGTAATTCTTGATTAGGCTAATGCCTTCGACCTTAGCTGCATATCACAGTATGAAAAACACAAGATATCAATCTTTAAATAATGCATCGAATCAAATATCTGCTCTCGTTTTACTTACTTTCAAAGTTAAATGGCTAATGGCTACATGCTTTACTTTAATGCACCTGCATTTAGTATTAATTATGAATTTGGAATCATAGTAAAGTGCTTAGATCATAGAACCACTAACTTGTTGGCTTGGTTAAAAGCTGTGGTACGTCCCTATGAAACGAACATTATTAACATTTGCAAAATAATCACATGCTTCCTGATTAGTTGGAAAAAAACAACAACAAAAAAAAAACAGTTGCAGATCGGTGGAGAAATATTACTTTACAGAAGGTGGAGTTATGGCAACAACAACTTACCCACTTCAGATTTCTGGATGGAAATGAGAGCTAACGCCACCTGGAAAGGAGGGGAATCTCATTATTCAGGCAGGAATGAGGCGTGTCTACATATGCCGCCCCTCAACAGCAGTAGATGAATCTCTTAATGTGATCAAGAGTGCTGTCTGTGATTAGCAATGATTAATTTCAGCTTCGATTTATAAACACAGATGGCAGAACTGTGACTAAGATTACAGTTTTCTTGAATGACTGATATCTGGTGTATGTAGTTTTTTTTGTTTTTTTTTAACTGAATGATCCTTTTTAAACTTTAGATTTTTTATAGAAATGAATAAAATGATACAAATACACAATCGGCGTTGGTTCTCAGCTGAAGTTGGGTCTGCTATTTTAAACCTACGTTCAGCACAGTCTAACAAAGTTTTCTATAGATATTATAATGGTCTCCAATTAGCCATTTGATACAGAGAAGCACTGATCCATCAGATCAGCCAGTTTCCCTTTGATTAATCAGTGATCGATACATCAGATTTTTTTTTTTGTCCTTTTGTGTTTAATACAAATCCAATACAGGTCAAGAAAATGACTTGATCCATAAATTCTATCTCAGTATTGCCTTGCTTATGTCGGATTCAATACGACTACCTCCATCAGAAAATACGGCGAAAACACTTCCACTTTTATTGTTCTTATAAAAAAAAAAAAAAACATCTGAGTCAACATTATAATTGGTACCATAAACTTCAGAGAACATCAGAAACTGGCATTGGCCAGGAAAATCCTGATCCGTTCATGTTATAACATAATTTATGTATACAAAAGTATGTTTTTTTTCTTGTTGCTCTTTATATATCATTGCACATATAATTGAGTAAATCACTTCCTTAAACATATGGGAATGTTTACATTTGTTTCTCTCTTTTGTTTTCCCGTCCTGAGTAAAGATGATGACTGTAGTAAATCTACATATTGTCTAACAGAGCTCTTTCTTCATGCTGCTCCCCAGACTCGGCCTTACCATGTCCTGGTTGTTGGCCATGTGGATTAGCCTCGGCTTCCTGCTGCTGTGCCAGGCCACACTCTACCAGACCATCCAGCAGCACCACGTGGCCCGACCCGGTCGCACCGACATCCTCACTCTGGGTTCGTTAACGAGCTCTTGTTTTTCGTTTTTTTTTCTTTGTCTGACTAACTTCACAGCCCGGTGTTAACAACATGCGAGACGTTGCCCTCGCTGGGTTAGCTCTTCTCAGCTCTGGCTGTTTGAAAGACGAGAACAAGGCCTGCCGCGGAGTGTCAGAGCGACACGCCGCGTCAGCGCCACGAGATGATTCACAGCGCCTGAAGGTTTAGCGGATAAGCGGAGGTTGGGGACCGCTAATTGTGCCTTCGGTTCCAATGTGATGTGACTTTTGCAGTTGGGAGGAAACACAGTTAACAAGGTTGAGGTTCGTGCGCCGAGCTGTCGGCCGCTGTTTGGATCTTAACATGCTAGTGCTGCGAGAACATCTTCTCAGATTGGGAACCGGGAGATGACTCACTTATGTGGCGAGGAATTCTCGACTAGTGCAGACTAATAGGAGCAGCTACTAAGCTATGGGCAACAATCCATATTACTATGTTGGTAGCTGGGGGAGCTTTGATCACATTTGCTTAGACTGAAATGACAATTATGTTTTCCTCCTTTTGCACTGGAAATGCTCGGCAATTATGCCTGATGCCTTCTGCACCGCCAGGGCTAAAGTGGAGGGTAGGAATGGAGGCGGATCTAATTCTCTGATTATGGAAAAGCTCAGTAAAATTACATATGGTATATGTGGGAGTGCTACAAGGAAGGCACAGGGTTTTTTTTTTTTGGTTTTTTTTTTAGAGCAAAGCAAATGCTTTCCTTAAGCTCCTAACAATGAATGTTACTTCCACGCTTGAACCCTCATGCAGAGTGGGGCTTCCTTTCCATGCCAAGCTGCTGTTAAACATTGATGCCGTTTCCTGCTTAGTTCCCTCTTTCTGTGTCTTGCACTGCCAAGTAAAAAAAAAGAAGCGGTAATTGAAGCAGAGCAATAGGAAGAGGAAGAAGAAAAAAAGACACTGCTCTGAATTCTCTATGCTTGTGAACATTGGTGACTTTAAGCAGCCTGTCAGAGAATTGGCTTACTTTTGCTGTGGAACAGCTGACACATGAAAATCCTTCCTCTGATGGATTAAAAAAAAAAAAAAAAAGTTGTCAAAGTATTCCTGCCCCCTTTAATTGAAGCATAAAAAAAAGAAAAAAAAGAAGGGGGATAGGGATGAACAACATGGAGTTTTGAATACCTTTTTAAAGGGTGACTTCCATTTTATTTTTATTTTTTTTCTTCTTTTTTTGTCCGGCTGGCAAGTCAAGCTTGGTGCCAAAGAAGTACAAGGAAGTGCAAGGCTCAGTAAGTGTTGGTTTTGAATAATGCAGTTGACCCAAAGGGGAGGACAAGAAAAAAAATTAAAAATAAGAAAAACATACTTGCTGCCCCCTCCATCTCGCTTCCACCTCTTGTGGTTATACGTCTAGAAAAGTCACGCAAGTAAAAGACAGCGGGGGGACAACAGTTCAGGAAGGTTTACTGTCAGACAGATCAACTCACACACTTGACGTCCATTACGCTCCCGGGCAAAGACGTATACACGCTCGCACACTTACATGCTCTCTTCTCGCGGAGGCCTTTACGAGGTGGCCTTTTCACGGGTCCTCTGAGGATAGCTGTTATTGATGACCTAATGGGTTCACTAAGATGAGCTCTCCTTGTACGGTTGGGCATCAAGCAGAGATGCGCTGAGCAGAATTTTGGGGATGATTTCCATTTCAGATGAGAGGACACGACAAGAACTTTCAGCAGTGACTTTCTGCTCTTCCTGCCATTAGCGGTCGTTTAATATTTATATTATTATTTGACGAGGTACCGTCTCTCTTGTCATGTGTGTAAGAGATGAATCACTCACAAAATAAACACAGGGTTGGAATCTTTTGCATCTTATATTGCAATTAGCACGATTAGCGCAGGTAGCTGTTAGCATCCGTCTTTGTGTATCTCAACCTGGGGAGCCAGCACCCCCTATTGGGGCTCCTGGAAAGCTCAAGGGGGGCCCCAGGCTTTATTACTTTATTACCAAAGTCGCTGACTTCATGTTTCATATTTACGTAAAAAATAAAATAAAATAAAATAACCCACTGAGATGATGAAAAGGTAAAATGTCACTTTAACTGCGTCATACTCTGCTTTCACACATGCGTCTTGCTGTTTTGTGTCTAGGAAATGAGGATAGAATGGAAGCTAGGTGCAAACTGTGGTGGCCTGATTTTGTTTTTTATTTTACATTCTCTGCAGCCGCTCTTCACAACATGTTCAACAGCCAGTTACAACATTTACCATCAAGCGTTGGAGACAGACTGGGGTAAAAAAAACAACAAAACGAAACATTTATTTGTCTCTCGCCACAGGTTGTCAGTGTGATTTGGGGAAAAAAGTCACTGTTTTTCATTACATGTCATGAATATGAAAGAACAGGGTGTTATATGAACAGTAATTAATGATCAGTGTTTCATTATTGCTGTTTGCTCACATAAACATGTACTGTGGATGTCCATGCCGCTGTGTGTGTGTGTGTGTGCGTGTGTGTGTGTGTGGCTCTTGACACCCTTTACTGAAGCTCTTGATAATTTTGGCCATCGGTGATTTAGAAATAGGATAGATTTACAGTTCTTCTTGTTTTTTGTAATGTATATGGACAGAATTTCCTCAATAAATTCATGTCAATGTCATAAGGAGTATTTTTTCATCCTGGTTAGTGCTGCCACTTTGTGTTTCTTTTTCCCAAATATTGCAATTTTTTGTTAAGACTTCAATGTAACACTTTGGTAAAAGCTTTTTAAAAATCTAAAATAATAACAAAAAAGAAATAAAATAAACAATGTTTATGAGCTTACTCCCCATGATACAAAAAATTAAGTTACTCAAAGAGTCATTTATGTCTTGCGGCTGTGGACAAATTTTTCTCAGTCCATGTGACGATACCAATGCCCCCTTGAATTGAAAAGGCTGCTGCTCCCAGGATTTCTCAATGTCGGATAATTCTGACATCTGTCTGAAAGCTGCCAGTGTTTCCAAATCCAACACAGGAAGTTCAGTGTAAATTCACCCATTTGGCTTCAGGAAATTGGAAGCCAAATTTGGCTTCAAGTCAACATGACTTTATACAAATTGGTAAAATGTTGCATTCCAGGTATGAATCATTGTCCTGTGGCAGACAACTTCTGATTTTAGGCTCAAAACATTTAAACAAAACTAGAGATTGACTAGATAGCTGATTGTTTTAAACTATCGTTAGCATCTTATGCTAGAGATTAGTGTGTGGCCAACCTTATAAAAACAGCTATGTGTGTTGGTACCAGATGTGGATCTTTACATTCAATCTGAGATTTCCAAAAAGCTGCCAGCAAATTGCTGTTTTTTAAATAATTTTTTTTTTTTTAAACGCTTGCTTTCAACTCTGTGTTTCTTCCGACTTAGGTTTTAGACACTGAAATCACTGAAACTGTAAAAAACCAGCTTTGACTCACCTTCACTCAATACTGACGTCTACACTGCAGAGTGTTGGTTTGCCTCCTTCATTCTTCAGATAATGATCAGATGTGGATATTCCAGCTAGCCAGTGAGTGGAGAAAGCAACCCAATGTAAAATCGTAAGTTCCACTCAGTTCCTCCAAACATTTCTATGACCACACCCGTTGGCGAGCGAGTCCTGTAAAAACACGAATAACTGTTATTTTAACAGACATCTCATGGACATGCCACTGATCTTTGAATCCCATCAAAGCTGGAGACACTTAAACCGCCACGGTTCTCCTCGGTGAACGGTTCAGTTTACTGACGCTTCTCCATGAGAGTGAAGACGACATCAGTCCTGCCCAGTCATAAAGTGCTGCTACCCGATCTAACCAGAACCTTTCTCTTCGAATTGAAATGCTATGATAAATATTTGAATTAGAATTGATTTTATAATTTGAGAAGCTCTCTGGTTTCACAGAGCCCAAAGAGCCGGGCTATAAATAGGGAGGAGTATATCGGACATAAAAAAAAAAAAAATGGGATGCCTTGAAAAATCCATCAACTCTGGAGCTTTTTTTGCTTTGAGTATGTTTCAATAATAGTTCATAGCGTAGTGTGCGTCTTTTAGTGCTTAATTAAAGTTATACGCAGCATCCGTTAGCCGATATCATGTATGTATCATCTTAAAAACTGATCAATGATGAAATATCAAATAAAGCCTTGCTGTTGGGCAGACATAACAGGTTTCAGCATCTTCCAGGAAATCATTATTTCTAAAACTCTAAATGTCCCTCAGCAGGCCGTTTGAAAGATAAAGTTACACTAAAACAAACATCCAGTGGATATTGACTAATAGAAGCAGCTGCGAGGCTTTCAAAGTGGAGGTAGGCTCAGTTGCTTTGTTGTTCCTGTTAGAGAAATCAACCGATCTGCCCGCCGGAAACTTTGGAAAGCTCGGAAAGAAGGAAAAAAACGCGAGCTGCAAGGCTTCAACGCGTCTTATGACAAATTCACACAGTCAAGTCGGGAGATCGAGTAACAAGTAGGACGTCTGCGTCGCCGCCTGCTCAGGACGTGGCGCTGTTCTCTCTTTCCCATGAGCCTCTGCATCACAGAAAGCCCTCCTCCCGCCCCCTCGTGCTCTGCTTGTGCGGCCGAAGATTGATGGCGCCCTGATTCCGGGCAGCCAATTCTGGTCTCTCAAGAAATAATCCACTGCGTTGACAGATGAGCTGAATGTGACATGACATAAACAAGCCAGGCACTGCACTCTCCCCACCTGCCAGCGCTGAGCTGGAGGGCTCACTACCAGCCCTGCTGATGCACAAAGACCCTTATTGACTGCTCATGCTGCACTTTGTTGAAAGTCGGGGGCCGGGGGGACAACGATTAACATATACAGTTTGTAGCTTGGTGGAAGAAATGAATGCAGTTTTGACATCTTCAACAGATGAAATTAAATCGCTCCCAAATGTGATTTTATGAAGTTATACTTAATAACTTAATAAATAAGTACTATGTGCACTAGGGAAGCATCAATATGAAAATTTGGGCCGGTATTAATATTCTGTGTTAATGTTGCCTTTATGGTTGATAAACAATACTTACCAATATTGTATATTTTATATTACTGACTTCACCGCTGCTTCTCTGCTTTGCTTAAACTCCCACAATCCTATGCTGCATCATCATCAGTCATGTGACCAAATACTGATATTAATAAATGAGTAATGTCATTTATTAATATATCAAGATGTTAGTGCCAATATATTGGCCATCCCTAACATATAGCAATTGGGACCAGGGGTTTCAATTGTTATATGTAAATAAACAGATAGCTATATTTGTTCTGTCTGAACAACATTGCTTTTTTTGATTTCATTCAGTATAAATGCACTTTGTTTCTTTTCTTTTTTTTTAATCAGCTTTGGTATTTCTCTAATGAGTGAAATGCCCTTTATGTTGACTGAGAACAGAAAGTTGAAAAATGTTGCGACTGGTGGTAAATATAACAACACGCTTCCCGATATATACAGCGTCGGTAGATGGAAACAACTCCCTTTTCATTCTGCCGTCGCTAAACTTCCAGCTGTGCAGGCTGACAGCAACAACAACAGCAACCAAAGACTAAGTTCAGATTTTGCAATAAAATCTCAGGTGGTTTTGAATTTTAATATCCAATCACGGCAGTCTCTTCCAGCTGCAGCGCCCCAGTGGCATTGATGATAACTCGGAGTTTCTCTTGAAACAAATTACTCAGATCTGACTGAATGCCACTGAGGCTGAAATTGAATGAGTTCGATCAAATTAAAAAGAATTTTTAAAAAATCTGCAGAAACAATGCATGAAAACAGCTGAGCTTATATATTTGTGTGCAGCTGAGTCGCATTTCTGGAAAAGGCGTGCTGTCCGTAATTCATGTATTCAACGTTCAAACCCACCTAAAAACATATTCTCCCTAAAATGTAAAAAAACACCTTTGACTTTTACACCAAATATATACAAATTTTAGCCTTGACTTCTTTGAAGCACTTAGACATTATTTAGATGTCATTTTACCAAAATGTAGCTGTTGAGGGCGCAATAAATGACGTGGGTAGACGAGGAAGGAGAGGTTCTCAAGTTCCCCTTGATTTAATTGTCAGATGGTTGAAATTTCACTTTGAGTGCTGGAGCAGGGCAGCCATTCAAAGCACAAATTAAAACCGGTTTTGAACGAATAAAGAAGGCCAACATGAAGCCTCTGATACGACCCTGTCCTCGAGGCTGTCGTAAATGTTTGAACAACAGTGAAAAACCAATCGTTAATTTTGAACCGAGCGTATTCAAAAGAGATTTACGATTTCTAATAAGCAGAGCAATGAAATCTTTAAGCAGGACCATGTCAAATGGCTAACCAGATGTCAGTGTAAGCTGGTATATTACAAATTTGTCCACAAAGTCCCTGCTTTCAAAAACCACTGAGAGATTGTAGTTTTTACTGAAGTGAAGTTGAAATCCATCATTAAGAGACCAAATATTTGTGGATCACCCTGGTTATGATGACTGTACGCAAACTTCTGACCCCAACAGCGTCGCTTGTGCACGAAGACAAAGTAGAGGTGGGCTGAAAATGCTGTAAACCCCGAATGTGTGCTGATCTTAACTGTCTTGTTCAGTCTAATCCCAGATGATTGGAATGCATCTTAATGAGCTCATTGTTCAACGTGCCATAATGCTCCCCGAGTGTTAGAAAGCCTTTGAGGTGAAAACCCCCCCAAACAAACATGTAATTAATTCGATTAGCCAAGATTCATCATATGTTAAAATGCTGAGCAACAGCGTGATCACAAGCATGGATACATCTGGTGAATTAAGACACACTCTTTGTTTTTTATACATAACACCGTCATGCTGATTCTAAGACCATCATCAATCTTTTACAGAAAGAGCAAATATAAGTTTTCAAGAGATGGAAAAACCCAAAGGACATGAAGAGGGTTGTTCCTAAATGGCCAACTGGATTAACCCTCTCCAGGCAGATGTTGCAGATTTGCAACTTAGCTAGTCTTTGCAAGTAATTTGAGCCTGAGAGGGTTAAGAAAAGATGTAATTCATGGTAAATTTGGATTGATATATATATATATATATATATATATATTTTTTTTTTTTTTTTTTTTTTTTATACTGACAAAACACAAGCCTGTGTCAGAAATGGACGATTTTCTGAACCAGCAAAGCTAAGAAATTACCTTCAACCACTTAGAAACTAAACGCACCCACTCTCTTCTACTTATTTCCATAGTTGTCAAAACGACTGCAAGCACCACAAACAAGGTGAGGAACATGCTTTTCTACTTTACAGCCAACATCAAAGAAATAATCCTTCCTCTTTGAGGTGAAGGAGGTTTTTTTCTCTCTCTTTTTTTTGCCTGTTTGTTTGTTTTACAGGAGAAATGAGCGACACGTCCCTCAGTCTCTGCCCATGCGAACGTCTTATCCACGCAGCCTCTCCCTTCTGTTTTTGTTTTGCAATTAAATCAGCTTTATTTGCGTTCTCATTAAACCGTGGCGACTAATTAGCGTGCGAATTGATGGTGAAAGAAAATTCAATTAAACAGCAGCGAGTTGAGTAAGTGACGCCTTCGTCGCGTGTTTCGTCGAGTGGGTTGGAAGGGAAGCGTGGAACGTGGGGCTCGTATCAAAATAGTTCTTTATCTACATCTGTACGAAAATGTACATTTAGGCACAGGGAAATTGTTTCTGTCCAAGACTGGAATGACAGAAATCTCCCCTGCCCCTTTTTTTTTTTTTGTCACACTTTTTATTTAAAAAATTCAGCATGTAAAACCATTCATGATGAACCGTGAGACGATGAACGTCATAAACGACGTATTCCGTCATTTCCTGTACGTGGAAATGAAGGCCAACAACTTCAAATCCAGCTGTTTGCCTACAAAGAAACTGCAGTTCTCTAATCTACCTCTGCCCCGAAAATTAGGCGGACGCCCTGTCAATGCTTGGCGACTTGACTTTATCACCCAATGTGATGAGAGCAGCTCCCTGTAAAGACTCGCCAATAACTGCGTGATGATCCAGGTGCTGAGCAGTACGCTCTCCGACCCAGACCTCCTTCCACCCGACTCTCTGGGCACTGGCACCAGGCGTTCCCTCCCCTCACCTCCTCGTCTCTGTCGGCCCCTCGGACGATTCGTCATGGATCAGATGAGACAATTTGTCTTGGATTAGTGCACTTAAATGTCTGTGTGATAGTGGAAGCAGTCACTGGAAAAGCTTTGGAATCCTATTACGCTGCTGCCTTTTATGCCCGCCGAGACGACAGAAAGAAGCGGGGGCTGGACGGGTTTCTCTCTGTGGCCTGTGTGGCGTTACCTCGTCTCCCGTAATCAGATGTTCACTTACTACTGAGCCCCACCGCTCTGTCTGCAGCGGAAAACGAGGCACCATTGATTTGTTCTTAATTTACACTGTGTCTGTGAGAGAGAGAGTGTTTGTTTTATAAAGTAATTCCATCTATTTTTACCATACGCGTCAATACAGTGCAGGTCATTTGCACCAAGCAGGTTAAAGGTGGCTCCTCAGTTATTGCACAGAAATTGTTAGTGTTTCTTGATTTAGATGATTTTGCGGAAGCATTGATTTTTTTTAATCAATTTTCCCAGACATTTATGTTTGGAGCTCGTCTTCTCTTTATGCCTTTTCGGATAGAAAAAGACGAATCTTGGTCTTTTCTAGTGTTTGGTGTTTCCAAGAGAAGTCAGAAGTTGAGCAGATATTGTACTTCCAGAAGTACTGGGTCACCACCTTCCCAATCATAAAATGTAGGTGTTCCGGTCACTCCAACTGCGGCAACAGGTAAATAAAATCCAGCACTTAAACACGCAAACTGTTGTGACAAACACTTTTGACTCCACCTGTGCAAAGAGTCCATTTGTTTAATGCCATCTCTACTAAATATTAAGCAGTATTCCATAATCCCTGACCTGATAGAGAACCCTACTCACCCAACATCAGTTTCTGACCTTAATGTTGTACTTCTGGGATAGTGGTCAACGCGACACACTCATAAACCTTGTGGAAAGCCTTTGTAGAAGAGCTGAGGTTGTGACGGGGTCGGCATTACAAATTAAGAATTGGATGTAACTGAGCAACAGTTAAAGCATGACCCATTTTCAGGTTTCTTCTGAGGCCACCGTTTGTTTTTGGGGGGTTTTTTTGTTTAAAATCCTCTCAAGGTGTTTGGAGCAGAAGCAGGCCCACAGCATCACACGTCCTCCAACAATGGTACTCTTGCTTTTGGTTTTTTATTTTAAAGTCACTTGGAGTGTTTGTTGTGGAGAAGCTCAGTCTCGGCCTCACTTGATCAAAGTGCAATATTGCACTTAAATTCCCAGCGGAGTTTTGCAAACTCTCTTTGCGTCTACATATGAGTTGGTTGGACATTAATAGCTTTAACAACTATGAAGCACATGTGCATACCATCTAATGGTTAGTTTGGAGTCTCTCTGACCCCGAGATGCCTCTCTTTGCTGACGAGGAGCTTTGGATATTTTTTTTTTCTACCTCTGTTTTCCTGCTGCTCGCTAAGACAACTATCAAGACAGCCAGCGTCGAGGAGATGTTGCCCTCCGTTTTCTGCCATTTTTACACCAGGGGAACTGATCGACATGGTTTACTAATTGCAGTTTCCTAGAAGCTATACTGAACTTATACTGAAGTATAAATCACCTGGAGAGAGTTTACTTTTGTAAAGAGGAAAAATAAATAAATAAATGCTCCATGCAGAGCGGCCGCGCCCGGAAACAGTGCAAACAACTGCTCCACTGTGCAGCTCCAGCCACATGCAGCACATTCATTATAAAGGTTAACTCACTGTATAACTCTGCCATCTTTTTTCATGCGGTATATTATTCAGTTTTCTTTCATATCACCCGTGGGCTTCTTAGGCCCTATAGTAGCATCTCGCTGAGGTTAAATAGCTTGTTAATGTTAATGGAGCAAAGAGACATGTAGCGGGCTGATTGTGATGCAAAGGAGCTACTCTGCAGCGCCGCGTGAAAACCTCTGCATTTAAAAAATGCTACTCTGCGCCTTGTTGCCCAGGGCTTACCTTTGTCAGCGAGTTTATTTATCCAAATGGTAGCAATATGAAAGGATGTTCTCCGTTTCTCATGAAAAAAAAAAAAAAAAGATGTTATGGCGAGATGAGATTCACAACTTGGGAACTGTAAACATCAAACAGGGAAAGCTGACTTTCATGGTTTTATTATTGTTTCTGCCACAAACTCGAATCACAGAGCCTGCTGAGAACAAAGGGAATTTTTGACTCTTGTTTTGCCGTTTCGCTCGTTTTGCTTCCGATCTATTTTCTTCGACAATATAAAGAAAATTACAGAAGCCTCGCAAACGTCTGCTCTCAATTGATCCGTTCTTTCACTGACAGTTTATGGCCGTAAATATTTAGAGTTAAAAATCGGTATTTCTGCTTTGAAGCAAGCCGTTAAAGGGGAGTTATTAACTGACTCGGCTGTATGCCTCTGCTCAAGAGAGCCTTATGATGTCTCCCGGCTTATTTCTCCGGTTTTCCAGCTTGCAGTTTCCCTATTTTGATTCAGGCTTCCCAGAGTGTTTGTTCAGCAGCAGTAGGCAGCACTTTTTCCACCGTATGCTGCCCTGCAAGGAGCCAAACGGCACACAAGCAGTATTTGTCAGGAGCCAGTAAATATAATGTAGATTCTGGCAGCTGAGGAGTAAGATATTTGAATTCTACCAAAATGATGCAAGGCATTTCATCTAAAGATTCATTTCTTTTTCTATTTTTTTTTTGGGGGGGGGGGGCTAATAGTGTGAGCTTGCCGCCAAGAAGATGGCGCTTTCTCGGTTGGGTCCAGGGAATCACTCAGCCACGCCCTGACAGGGGACACAAATGGATTACGGGGTTTGGAATTATGGAAACAGAAATCTTCTCGCTTGAATATGTCCCAACTTGTCAAGTAAATGATTGAATGTCTGTCTAAATTTTCCACCCGGGAGGGCTCTGTCAGCGTTAGGCGAGGTCTATTTGTCTTGTCTGATGTGTCTGGCCGAATCCGCGCGGCTGCTGCGTCCAGACAGAGGCGTATTGTCTTATCGCCGGCCCGACTGACAGCAGACGCTCTAATGATGGAAGTTCGGTCGAGATGTCACGGCTAAACGTTCGTCACGGCGCGACTGGACGGGAAGCGACGCATGATACGGACACGGCCAGATGGCAAACGGGCGGGAATTCTTATTTTAATCCACTTCGACTGGCACCGCACAGTGCGCCGAGTTGTGTGTCCTGGATTAAATATGCCACTCACTCACACTGTACCGTGACAGACTGCTGGAAATGGCGGAGGACAATTAGCATCCACGGGCTGAGTCGTGTATCTTCATTTGCCAATAGTATCTCCGGCACACGTCGGGCTCGGCGAACATGGCTTGGCGCCCCGGTGGCTGTTGGGCAGGAGAGCGACAGGATGACGGATGAGGTGGCACCTGCGTCTGTCAGTCTGTAGCCTAATGACCCACAGGGGCTTTTGTCTTCCTCACAGCCCCGTCTATTACTGTACTTTCACTCTTTGTTCTCGTCGGGCTCCAGTCTTCTCTTTAGCCTATTAGCTGATCTGCCCCAGCCTCTCGCTCTTAACTGGGGGTATACTTGCGCTCTCCAGAAGCCGCCTTGCATTTCGGTGTTCGGTGTGACACTTCCATTAAGTTCGAAGCTCTTTATTTCCAGGGATGGATCATTTTGTTCTGAGGCAGCGGATTCCTCTCTCCTTCATCGCCACATCCCACAGGTTTAGGTGCTGTGAGACACTAAGCTCTTCCACTGAAAAGACCTTTTGACCTGCTTTCTCAAAATTTCGTCGGCTCGGGGTGAAAGTGGATTAAGTGCCTCTCTGAGGCTTTATTTCTTTCTTCTGTTTTACCGGAAGGCATCGACAGCGTTTGGAGAATCCATCCCTGACTGCAGTATGAGAAATCTGGATTCTGTCTTTGATCGTGACACATTTTTCCCCCTCTGTGTGGATTTTTAGATCTCCTCAAATGAGCAAGGCACGTCTGCCTGATTAGAGTGCTTGAACTGTACAAATGCATAACCGTATTCGTTACCTCTCCTTTTTTTTCCCCTTGCCATTATACCATTTCTCTTTATGTCCTTGCGGATGTAACAGTAATGCCTTTGAGCTTAATCTCCTCTCTGAAGGACAAATAGAGCTTTTTATGTTGCAGCACTTTGACATTTATAACCTACACTTGCTGAACTGAGCTGCACACTTGTGCGTTTTAGGATTCATACCCACAGAAATTCTTTGTTTGATCACGATCAACCAGAAGCTTGAATGTTATGTGACAGACCAACACACTTTCCTCCCGCTAACTTTGAAGTGTAAGGAAAATGAAAACTCTAAAAACAGAAGCAAGCAGTTTTCTTTAGCCACGTAATTAATTTGTGTCAGTCGTAGTTTAAGGCAGATGCAAGTTTTATTTCATTTCATCGTATTTGTTTAGGTCAACTAAGTATTTCATAATGTCTACGTTTTGATTTCTTTTTTCCCTCTCATGCTCAGTAACCTTGGCTAATTGGACAAAAATCTGCCATGGAAAATGTTGCCAGAGCTGAACTCAAGTGCTCACCTCGTGTAGAGAGCATGGGAATTAGCTTAAATCCCAGTGTGTTTTTAAAGATCACAGTACTGCATGGAGCTTTTTCTGAAGAGAGAGCTAAAACCTCTGGCTCACTTCATGTATTTTAGCTTCCAGTGATATATTCCCCCTCTTCCCTTATTTTACTGCACTCACATCTGAGAAGATTGCCCACTCTCCTCCCAGGTACAATCGCAGTGCCAGTCCTAAATGAAACACAGGCTTGTTTTCGTGACATAGTCAATGAAGGGAGCAGCATATCTGTCTGACGCTTCGGTTTCCTCCTTTGTGCACAATGCGTGTCGGCAAAGAGCAGCTAGCTGAGACTCGCTAGTATCATCCAACCCTGTCTTCGTCACTTATGTCACAGCGTGTTACGCTTATCTTCTGTCTGGTAGGATGACAGAGTTTCTTCTGAAGAGACAAAGATTCACCTCAACATCAAGCAAGGCTTCAGCAGTGGCTGCTGCTTCTCACACCTTGCTTGGATGTAGAGGAGTTGGCGTACTGTCAGGGGAGTCGCTCTAGACTCCAGGGCTGGTGTTGTATCTCGGTGTGGCGATGAGTGCAAATTTGGAGAATGCACACGAGAGAGATTCCCTGTACCAACCTCTTTGCTATTACTTTGTCATTCTTAGCTGGAGGAATTGAAAGACCCAAAGCCCCGAGTTTTGGTCGAACTTTTGAAAGTTTGCGTTGAGCGCACGTTGGTACAGTTCTCTGAAAACGAGCTCTCATAGAGGGATCGTGTAAATGCAGGTACAGGTGAAGAAGCACCTTCTGCGTTGTCTACTTTGAGCGAGAGATGATGTACAGCTAGAAAACGTTTAGTGGTGAACGACCAGGTGCCGTGGCTGCGCACTAGGCCAACGAAGAGCAAACGAAACTGTGGAAAAGAAATACTACGGATAAAAAGAGATGAATATGTTCAATGCCCCAACAGTGGAGTTGCATAAATAAATCCTCAACATCAAAATGTATTAATTTGCCCTGATATTCATTGTGATAGTGTCATGTCATTTTAAGCTAGATAACATAGGTTCACCTTACTTCTCATAGATGAGAAAACATCACGATATACCAGTATTTTCAATATGGTTATCATACGCAGGTACTTCAGTACCATTAGAAAACTCTGATATAAACCTCTTTCATCACTATCCCACCATGTTGCTGCTTCTTTGCAGAACAAACTCTGCACCGTCAAATAAATCCTGAAGATAAGTGCTGCTCTGGTTCACAGAGAGTCTGTAAAGTGAGATAAAAGAGGGGTGGGATAAGAAAGTACAAGTGTGGGAGTTGCTGTTTGGAGGCGCGCCATCCCGGGATGTTTGTGTCAGAAGAAGGTTTTTCTTGTTGGTTTTGTTGTAGCTACAGGATACAGTAACTGATAAATCCACTCTTTTACAAACAAAATGTGAATATTTACAGTAGTTTGTGTTTTCTTTAGTTTCCAGGATTGGGATGAATGTAACTTTTTTTGAAGTGACCTGCATTTAATGTAGCAGATCAAACGATAATCAAAGAGCTCAGGGAGAACTGGGTTTGACACCCGTGGTGTTGAATATTCCAGTAACATTACTGATAAGCTGCCAGAGTGAAACGACAAATACTGTTGACTTCGATTACCAGGTGGTCTCTGTAAAGCTTGGCAATTCTCTGTAATTACACCAAAATGTGAAATATCAGAAAAAGCTTGTACGAAAGCTGCAAAGCTATTGACCTGTGAAATTGCTCATTGCTGGTTCATGTTTCAACCCGTCATGATGACCACGTTTTCTTATATTAAATTAAGATCCAACCTGAGCTGTTAACCTGAAGTTTGACCCATCGGTCTGAACCAGTCAGGTGATGAGTCATCTTTCTTAAGCTGGGGGCCACACAGTTAACATTGACAGACTAGTGCACCTACTGCACAAATGTTTTACGCAGTCAGATTGAAATCATGACGTTTTCCATGATGCTGGATTTTTGCACATTTAGTCGTGTGACAGAAATTATACCAGCTGGAACGTATTTAAATCTAGTTCTTTAAGTTGAAAAAAATACATTTCTGTGCTTGTAGTCCATGTCATGGTTACAATTGTATATGGTAGCCATTGAAGGTCTGACTCCAGCTGAAGTTCACACCCACAAACACTTGAATGGGCTTTGCTTTACAATCCTCTCAAACTTCCCTGTGACTTTTGTACCTTTTTTCTTCTACACCTATTCTACCTGCTTGGACATAGCACCTTATGAACATCCAGCTACTCTAAAAATGACCTTTCCTTTTGTGGGTCAAGGTGACTCTCTTTCTGCAGATGACAACATAATCTACTGGGGATGCTAATGTGTGCTCTACCAGTTGTTAAAAACTGAAATTTCAACTCCATTTCATTTAGTAAATTCTCAGTTTTCTTGGAATTTCTCACTCTGCTAAAGAAAAGTTTGGCTTGTGAACGTTTCACCTCAACTTCGCACTGCCTCAGGATTTGGGTGGAAAACTTGTAGATACTGATTGATGTCACTCCACCATTGTCTACCCAGAGGTGTGATGTGTGACGATATCCGTCGTACCTCTGATACTTCCAGCCAGGGCTTAGAAATCGTTGTGATCTCTTGCCGTGGTAAAGGGAGTTCAGCTCCCGTAACAAAATGTGAAATTTTAATGAAACAGACACTGATCTGTTAATCATACTAATCTCTCATTGTTTTCAGGGCAGGATGCTTGTGTGTGTGTGTTTATGCTATCAGTCAGAGCAGAGGGAGAAGCTCTTTCCCTGGATGTTTGGCTCTTCCTGCAGCCTTTTTTCTTTGTCAATTGTAAGAGATAGTTTAGCCAATCAGTCTTACACCTCTATCCAGTTCTAGACTACTATTGATCATCATTTACTGGTTGCATCTCACGCAGAGCAACTCTGCACTGAAGCCTTCTTTTTCCACCTAGACATGTTCATGTTTCTCTACTTGCAGCTGTTTCTATGACCACGCGTGTATGGGAGGAAAGAGCGAAGCATAAGAAAACGAGCTTATGTGTATGCGAACGAACACACTGGGACAAATCTGACCGAGAAATCCAGCAGGCTTGCAGTGGGGACCGCTGCTGGACCCGGGCCAGACAGATGGCATTCATTTGATCTGAGTGATGCTGTAAAAGTGGGCGAAGAGAAACGGCCATTAGGTCCTCATGAGCCAGGCTTATTACCAGTCTGACGGGCAGGGAACTCTTTAACATTCATGCAAACTTTCCCTACAGCTAGGCTGATGAGCTGGCTGAGGTACTGCATCCGTCCCAGAGCCCCAAGTGTGTGCTTAGCCTCCTTCATGCCTGTGTGTCTTCTCGTAGTTGTTCGTGTTTGTGTTTGTTTTGCAAACTGTAAGCTCGGCTGAGGATCTCAATCGCCTTACATAAACAAATTCAGTGTGAATTTATTATGTGTCAGATTCTTGCAAACCAGAAAATACATGTTTTTTTGTTTTTTTTTATCTTTTAGGAGACAGATAAGTTGTGTTGTCAATATACAACATATAATCTAAATTACTATTTTTGCATTATTTAAGTGCTGAAAATACAGTGCCATACAACAGTACTTATGCACTTTGAGATTTCTACAGCTTAAATTACACTTTATTCTGATTTAGACCCACAGCAAAGTAGCATATGTTTGTGAACTGCAAGACGGTAAACGGTTTTCAAAATGTTTCACAAATGCAAGTCTGCAATTTTTAGCAATTGTGTTCAGTTCCATTTCACTCTAATAACTCGTGCACAAGGGAGCTGGGCAGAGCTGATGGGAAGATGGATGGTGATAACTACCAGCAGCCTTAAACATGCAGCAGCATGGGAATCAAAACATACTCGCATGTAAGT
The DNA here is from genome assembly GCA_903067055.1 of Poeciliopsis paucimaculata. NCBI lineage: Eukaryota > Metazoa > Chordata > Actinopteri > Cyprinodontiformes > Poeciliidae > Poeciliopsis > Poeciliopsis paucimaculata. Next base: position 54,479 of record CAEGAD010036923.1, read on the forward strand.
ATGGCTCAGTCAAAGTCCTGACCAAAATCCAACTGATCATATGTGGTAAAGGTTGACATTTGTTGTTCACGGATGTTTTCTGTCCGATCTGACTGAGTTTGACCTTTTGTGCAAGGAACAATAGCTTCAACTTTGTGACTAGATTAAAGCTGATAAGCCCCCACCTCCCCCAAACGCCTCGTAGCTCTGAACTGTAGAGTAACATTTTCTTTGCTCTACACTGTTTCTCATAAAAGATCCTAATATTATACATTAACATTTGAGGTTGTTTGGAAGGACTTTTTTTTTGCAAGGTTTTTTTGCAAAGTAGAGATACTCATAATTACTCCAAGCATGAGTACTTTCTCCAAGTAAATTGCTTCTGAGAAAATAAGTTTCCACATCGGCCTGTTTTTTTTGTTTTTTTTTCTTTTTTTAAATCTTTCAATTTCAATGAGAAATTACGTTTTGCCATTAAAATGAAAAATAGAGAATGGAAAGAGGTATTATTATAATTTTGCTCATAATGGCCCTTCACTGATGTTGGAAGTAAAACTAGTTTGGACTGACGATAGACTGCAGGCCTCTATTCCCACAACCGGATGAATTCGTACAGGAATAATCACCAGAATGTATATTGCAGTAACGTTAAGCTTTCTGCTAGGTGACATCACTTAAAATGTGTTTTGAAAATTAAGCTCATATTCCAGTAAAACTCTGCTTCAGCATTACTCATCCTACCTCTTCCCCCACCAGCAGCAGCAGTAAGAAGCATCTACACTGAACTCCACCCAACCGTCCACAAATATCCTAAAAGGATTAAAAAAAAACAAAAAAAAAACAATATGCAAGTGTGTCATCCTTGCAGCGTCTGCAGTTGTTCCTTTGCACTCAATTATTTTGTAATATGGGATGAAAGGGGACATCTCGCTGTTTAATTTTCCAGCGATTGTCTTCTCGTCCTCTTCTGCCTGGAACTTGTCACAGGGCGGAAATAATTTTCGGATCATTTTCAGCCCTTATCTCGTCACACTTGCAAATCCATTTTTTAAAAGGTTAGACATTAATAGCGCAAATTCCCTCCTTTTTCCGCCTCCTCTCCCTCCTTTTCCCTCTGATATGAGATTAGACTTCTCCCCAGAGCAAGAGACGGAGACTAATCCACGGCCGATGTGAGATATTAGTCCTAAAACCCCATGGTGGGGCTGACAGCTCGGTGGGATGTCAGATATCGGGCATTTGAATAGGCTCCTGTTAAAATCAGACCGTACACTTATTTTGGCACTGATTAAATGCAGTCATACATGCAAACATGTGTTTGAAGCACAAGACAAGTATAAAGCAGGTTTATATATATATATATATATATATGTATATTTTTTGTTGTGATCGAATAGCTGGAAATGTTTAATTAAATTAAATACCAAGATAAGGATTGGACTAAGTGGTGTAAAAGTGATAAGTTTCCTCTCAGCTTTTCCTGAGACTTCATTCTTTTTCAGTCAGAAACTGAAGAAATTCCAATTTAACACTTGGTCAAAACTGCTCTGGACTTTTATTTAAAAATGGCCGTAGCAACAGCGACCTACATCACAAAGTAGTTTTGCAGGATGGGCTGTAGTTGTGGGATGTTTTCATTTCACATGTATTAATGATTCTCCTTAACACTAACAGTGACAGAAGTTGGATGAAAATAGTTTTTCCATTCATTCATAAACCCACTACAACCTATCTGAGATGTGGTCACTGGGGCAACGTGTCCAGGAGGAAAGCCCAGGCTACCCTCTCCGACTCAAATCAGGGGGTCTGAAGGTGACCCCAGGTCAGAAGAGATATGTAATTATGGGTCTCCCTCATGGTCTCCTTGCAGTGGGACATGCCTAAAAAAAACCCCACCAAAAAGAGGCACCCAGGAGGCATTCTCTTGATACGTCTGCACCACTGGAGGTGCCTGCTTTGAGGACCAGCAGCTTACCTCCAAGACTCCCCCTGTGACAGAGCTCCCCTCCATATCTTCAAGGCTAAATCTTGACCTAACAAACAATATTCTAATCCGTCTAGCCGTCCTTTAATCCGATCCACTCGAGATAAAGACTGAGTCTTGATCTGGATGGAGCCATTTACCATTTTACAGCTTTCTTTGCTTCATAGTAAGGGGAGCTGACTACATTGAGTGCTGCCTCTCACTTGGTAGCAAAAAGTTTCAGCAAATGCTGATGATCGTTGTTTTATGACATCAATAAAACCACATAATCTTTAAAAAGTAAAGATGAGACCCAGCGGCTCCCAAGCCAGACAAGCTCCTCAATGACTACTCATAGTTTCGGACTGTGATGCCTACAAGCAGAAGCTGTGAGACGGTACAGTACGATCTGCACTAGGAACTTACTTTACCTAAAAACATCGACAAAGCTTTTTTTGTCATTATACAAAAACCAGACAACCACAGAGAAGCAACTGTAAAATCTCGAACCCTCAATAAATTACCTCAAGGGACATGGTCAAGCCCTCTAACAAACACATGTGAACTGGACAACCAAAGTCATATTTGGCATTCTGCATGTCTGCCGGAGGACTTAGCCTGCTGTTCACACAATGAGGACAACGTTCCTTCTGTTTTCAAGGTTTGACTGTCAAGGTTTTCCCAACGCCTATTCTTTCCCTGATGTGTTGGAGTGCACTGTCTAATCTCTTTAGTTAACATCAGCAGTGTCCCAGTCCTCCATGTGGCATTGACAGTCCACCAGTGTCCAATTCCAGTCGCTTTGCTCTTTGCATTTTCAAATTGACACCAATTGTGTCAATTTGAAAAGTTCATCTGTATTTGAAAATCCCCAAAGTCTTTTCCCCTTTCCCCCATCTGGTGGTTATCTGGTGGCTTCTTTATTCATATTTCATATTTGCCATCTAAAATTTATTCAAGAGGCTAAAAGTTTGCGTGACGTGGACGAAATGCGTCTGGTTGCAAAATCAGTCCTGAAGCAAACGCTCCTGCGCCAGCTTTTTTATGACTTTACCATCAGCAATATTCAGGAATGAATAAGAAATGATTTGGTGTTGGTTTATTACTGATGGGAAATGTAGATGAACCAATGAGGCAAATATTAAAAAAATTAAAAAAAATTCTCCTTCTCTCCCTCGCTTCATTCTTGTTGTTTGTAATTAAAACCCATTTATCAGACTCCATGGATAACTGCATGGACCAAATTGGATGTTTTCCATTGGCAGTTCTGCTTTACAGCTCTAATAATGGCAGATATATCAAACACACCATCAGCATTTAGCAGTTTGCCCTGTTCAAGCAAACTACAGAAAGGGCTGCAGTTTTAAGAGCCAGAAGGGAATTAAGTAGGCATTAATCACATCGCACACTCATTAACACTTTACAAGGGGATTATAATTTAGTTTAATTTAATAATTTAATTTAAAATCTAAATTTCAGTACAAAATCTTGCTCCAATTATTGTTTTGCCACCATGGGGTCTTCAGTAAACTGTTCTAACATAAATCATCACTTTTTTCCAAATTAGCATATGAAAACTTGCATTACAGATGATGTAGACGTGCAGATATTGTGCTAAAACATGCCCCGATTTTGAATAATTGAGTCATTTTTGATGCAATATACATACCCGCGCTATAGTCCACTCCTTATGTTCAAACTCAAAGCAGCATGTAGCACTGACAGATCAAAAGCATGTAAGTGTCAAGCGCTGCCTCGTCCCTGATGTTACATTAAAAGCTGCTTGCTGGATGTACAAGATCGCATTAGCGACGCAATCCCGGGTTTGCAACCCGCGTTTCTTTGAGACCTCGTCATTCTGAAACACGCTGGTGAGATTAAAGCACCTTTAGTCTCTTAAAAGCAACAAAACACACATGGACAAAAAAAAAAAAAAGTGTGTGCTCTCAGCCCGTTCTGCGACATGTTGTAGATGTCAGTCAGACTGCCAAGGCTCTATTGTGTTTATTTTGTGAATACAGGCATGAACTCCACTGGCTGCACGCTTGAAAAACCCGAGCCAACATTGAGACAATTTCATTCACAGAGCTGCACAAATGAGGGGTTTGTGGGGGGGGGGTGCGTGGGTCCGCCGGCTCGCTCGATCAGACCCACCGTTCGCACCAGTTTGCTGATCTAAATCCAATTCATCAGCCCTTAATGGACTGCACAAATTGTCACTCCAGGATCCTAACTCAAAGAGTGGATGGACTCAGCAGAAACAGAGTGGCAACATATGGTGCACAGAGTAAACAGACCAGGGCTGCGGGGCTGGTTGTTAGCACGGGGCAAAATTAAGGGTATTTTTCTCTTGTCATTTTAAAGTTTAGGATTTATTTATTTTGTCTACAACAGACCTTCGAACTGAACTGGAGAAAAATCTCATTTCAAGTCACTGTGGGGAAGGCTAAGCCCAAAATGTGGCCTCCATTTTCGTTCTGCATCGTGACACGTTAACTCTGAGTGAAACACTTAAAAGGTGCGCGGTACTTTTGCACCAGCTGTGCGATTGTTGCTCTTTGCTTTCTGAAGCTGAGGAGTTTTGAAATGTTTTTATAGTTCCTCGCAAAACCACTTACACTCCTTCAGTTTTTGTCACGTTTTCAATCAAAATCTTTAATATAGTTTACTGAGCTTCACGGACCAGTGATATTAGTCCATAAATGTCAAAAGGAGGGAAAAAGATGCATATTTTAAAATCTTTTTTTCAAAAAAAGATTTTTTGAAAATCTCTAAATATAAGTGTGTAATACACTTATATTTTTATCCCGCAGGTAAACACTTTCTGAAACCAACTATTTACTGCAGTTACAGCTCCAAGTCTTTAACGGTATTTCATTTATTTACTTATTTTTAATGTCGTGTTTTCAGAACAGTTATCAAGGTATAGTTACTCAGAATACAGTGTCAAGGTGAGGCTAAACAGATTTGCTTAATTATGGTATGAGATTAAAAGGGGATAAATCAAAATGTGTGTCATCGTCGTCCTTGAACTTCACAAATGCATAATCTGCTGTGTTGGTCAATAACATAAAATCCCAATAATGTACGTCAATGTTTCTGGTTGTGACATGGGAAAACGTGAAAGCGTTCAAGGGGTAGGAAAACTTTAGCAAGGAATCACATGGACTCCCTCCATGTGATTCCTTACAGTGGGTGTTTTTATGGTACACCTAGCTGAAACTAAATTGAAGATCAAATGTTTACAGAGTCATGTTCACCCGCATGATATCTCCAGCTGTTAGACGAGTTCTCAGAGCTATCCTCTCTCTTAAAATCCATTTGCTCCCTCCGATTTTCTACATCTCATCATGATCACAAAGCTCACAGGGCTCGAGAGCGGGAACAACAGCAACTTTGGCAAATTGCTAGTCATTTTCTAAGGAGCAGCAACACTTACTGGGAAACGCTGTCACCTCCATTAGGACTATGATCCCATTTGTGAAAGGAGTGTGTTTACATGGGATGATACACACCATCAAATAGTTCTTTTTCTTTCCCCAGACGAGTCCAGGATTCTCCTGGAAGGTGCAAAATATTGTAGCCTGAAAACCAGAACATGGGCTGCAGCATTTTAACTTCAAACACAGGGTTTACCTTTTTTCTTCAATGAAAAAAAAATTAAACCTTTTAGAGTCTCAGGCTCAGTTTTAGAGTCGCAGCTTGATTTGTGGGAAACTCCTTGCAGTCGTGACTCTTTCTTTGCAACTGATCACAGTATAATCTGAGTAAAAGTATGACACAGGTGGTAGACTGTGTTTATTGCTGTCACAGGGTCAATTTAAAAGAGAAACAAATGGGAGAGGAAGAAATCCAGTAGCCCTGAAGCAACTTACCAGTTTTATCCCATGAATTTGAGAAGTCAGTCACCATCTCCTAAAAGCACTTCAAAATAGGACTCTTTGTTTTCTGAAAAGACTAATGTGGGACCAACAGCTTCAGTAGCAGACCAACGTGCTTTGGCCTGTGGCCTTCATCAGGGTTATTGACCTTAAGCTAAAATGCGTTAGTCTGCTAATTGCTTTAAATATCCCTGTAGTATTTACTTTACTTTGACCCTTTCAATGCACTTTGCGAGTTGATGGAGTCATATTAAAAACCTCAGGATTTGGACTTCTAATGATGGTCTCCTTCTGTAAGGGTTAGCTCCCTTGTTAGCTTGTTAAGTTAGCCACTTCGACTGCTATGCAAATGATGTGCCATCATTTTGGTTGATTCCTGACCGAACAGATCGCTGGACATCAGCTTAAGCTTGACTGATGAGGTTACATTTTAAAATTGGGAATATCCAGCACAGATTTTGTCTCTATTCCGCTTTCCCTGCAGTTCCATTCTAATCCTCAAGCCCTGATCGTCTTTGTGTACCAGCCATGTGAGAAGTGTTTCTCTCTAGCCTGGGATTGCTTTGGGGTCTCCCAGAATAAACTCGCTTGGGAGAGGGATGACTAAGTTTCTCTTCTTGACCTTTTTACCCCCTCAAACTGATCTTGAATAAGCAGAACAGTATGAATGGATGGATGGTGATAGATGTAACAGCCATGTGAGATTGTTATTAAGCCCAATCATCATTTTGAATTACCCTAGATTTGTTCTGATGACTTACAAGAATCAGTCTTGGATCAGTGAGTTCTGCTAAAGTGATGGATTGAGCGACTTCTTTTCTCACCTCGGTATTTCTCAGCGCTTTCATGCAGCTCTGCTGACCTTACTTTACGCTCCGCTGGGCAGGAACACTTAGTCTTCCTCCCATCCACCGGTATTGGCTTACTCTCCCTATCTCACACCTCTTTGGTGTCTTCAGCCCTGACCTAACAGTGAGGAACAAGTCTTCATGATTTTTTTAATATCTACCACATCCTGGGACTCCTTAGCCGAGGTTAAGAGTTTCTTTTTTGTGTGTGTGATCAGTGTTTTCCAGGCTCGACATCCCGCTTTAATCAGGATATCATCTCCCCTCCAGGAGAGACGAGGGCAGGTGTACCTTCTTCTTTTCACTTCCCTGCTTTCACCTTTTGTCTCACACTTTTCCCTTCAACTCACCCTTTCCCTGAAGTGTTAGGGTGTTATTGAAGTCTTCCCTGTGAGAGAGCTCTCCTGGCCAGAAGCTGGAGAGAGACTGTGTGGTGTTTTCAGGAAAAAAAAAAAGGATGTTTGACTGAAGCACTGTGATGCAAAATGAAGGGCAAATGGTAGAGGTGAGTGCAACCTCATCAGAAATATACACTGCTGTCAAATCAAAATATGGACTTCGTATGGGTTGAATGTACTTTTCAGTGTGCTGTCTGATGAAGAAGAGATTTTGACACCTGAGAGCAAAGGCATATGGCGTTGGATTCGGAAGGCAAAAATGTGAAATTTTAGTTTATGTTCACATTATGCTGCCATCACGCCTCACTTAGAGGTGCAAGGCTGCCATATTAGCAGTCCACCAAAAACCTCAAAGGCATAGCAAACAAATACGTTTTTGTTTTTTTTTTACAAAGTTGCATGGTGAAGAATTGGTGTTGAAAGTTCTTTGAGGCTGTGTTTTCCCTTTCCCTGTGTTTTGGGAAAACATTTTTGGATCAGAGTGGGAGGTTGTTTATCAGAAGCTCTCTCGGTGCTCCAGCGAAGGGCTAGATCAGAAGCAATCATAAGATCAGAAGGCTTGAAGCGGCAGGTGTGAACCGGCTTTGCAAAGGTCACGGCCCACTCCGTCATTCAAGGAGCTCCCATGGTAAAACCAGGAGTCCTGAAATAGAAAAGAGTCGGAGAAAAAGAGATTGATGGGGACAGGTGTCCCTTTTGGCTGTACACATGCAACCCAGCAGAGATTCAAAAACTCTTCTTTGTCTACTCCAAAAGCTCTCCTGTGGCTAACAAACAAAGGTTTGACGGGGGGAAGATGTCGAACAGCTGAATAAGAAACGGAAGGTTCCTGTGTGGTCCGACCCTCTACCTCACAGACCCCCATGAACAGAGTTAAGCATCTCTTCATCTCCTTTGTCTTCTACACCAACCCCTTTGAGGCAGTGGACCTGAAAAAACTACTTTTTGTGTGCTCAAAATGCCACTTTGATGTCCAAAGAGTTCATCTCAGTGGACTGTAGACTCCTTAGACGAGATAAGAGTTGCCAAGAGCAGAGTACGTTTATTTAATACAACCAGCCTTGAAGTACCTGCACCTTTCCCCATCACCTTCTGCAGAAGTACCCCTCAGACGGATTATCCCTTCCTTTTCAAACTTCAACCATAACAGACCTCTTGAATTGAGCTTTTGAGATTTTAAAGTTTTTAAGTTATTATACATATTGGTATTTTGGGCGTATGATAAAAAGACTTAATACCTCTGTGAGTTAAGAAAATAATGTCCCAAGAGTGGACTTTTTGAGTCCACTCTTGTGTTTTGGGGTGTTTCCTCAGCTGGACAACATCCGTTCTACTTTTACTTATCTAAAACAACCCGCACCGCATTAGTTTATGCAGATACTTTTACATTTTGCATCATTGGTTTATACAGCACCAATGATGGTGCTGTATAAAAAATGTACTGAAGATGGAGCATGTGAAATGTTTCCAGGCAAACCACCTGATCAGACTGTGCTCACTTGAAGCACCACAATAGTTGCACTTCACTTTCATACGAGACATCTGCTCTGACTGGAAGCACAAAATGTTCCGTTAACGGCACGCATTTCATAGAGGAAGATCACTGGTGGCCCATTATGTTCCTTCTTGTTTGTCCTGAGCTTGTTTGTCAATAATGTCTCAATAAAAACGTGTTGAAGGTTTAAGGCCACATTAAGACAGCGTCTGCATACTCTGCTGTGTAGGGCTGAGCAATAAATCAATAATAATATGTATCACAATGGAGATGCGATAGAACGTTAAATAATTTTACTGATCTCCGATCCAGAACCGCAGTGCATTCTGGGGGGACACAGGCAGTGGAAAAAAGCTTTAGCCACTCAACTTCTCACGGCTAGCTAAGCAAGGTTGGTAGCATCAACAAACTCATTCGATCTTTGGTTACCTAGCAACAACAACCTGTTGAGTAACCTGGGCAACAGCAGTTTTAAGATTTCACCACCGTGCTTCATGACTCCTTATAAACAATAAAAAACAATGGCGTGGAGTGAAAACTGTGGCTAAAACAGAAAAGGCCAAGCTACTGGTTTGGCAGTATTTCCGTATTTAAAACACAAGGCTAATCAATAATTATCAATATGTTGCTAAATGTTTTGCAGCCGTAACAACCAGCCCGACTGCGGTGTTGTTTTTGAGACATTTCAGGATGGTGGAAGTTGACTGTCTCCCTCTCAAACTATTGCTTTGCCTTAACTTCCTGAACCATTTAAGTTTTTTATTACCTATGACTTTTCAATAGGTAAATCTAAGCTCAGATTTTTTTTCCACATACATGAATTCAAGATTAGGCAAAAATAAATTCCCTCTTACCTCGGCTCAAAATAAATCTTGAGCTGTTGACTGACTGATTGGTGCTATAAGCCCTGGGGTTGAACAAAGCTCTCAGGGTTTCCCACCATCCAGTCTTTTTGAAAAATCATGCTATGCATAGGAAGGTGTCAGGGAAGATGTGTGGCAGGTAGGATCGATAACTGAGAACATATCATATTCTCATCCCAAGCCAGAGAACATATAAGCTCCAAAAACATTCATCAACCCCATATATCTGCACACAACCTCTACAGAACAATGAAAGAATTGCGAAATCCCCAAAGTACAAAAAAAGCTCACTCTCCACTCTTTTTTTTTTTTTTTTTAAATAGCAGCATACAGTATAAGCAGAATTACTGCGGCTTGAAGTCAACACTGCAGCAGCCTTGCTAGAGTGTGTCAAGCCCAGAGGGGTTTAAAGCTTTGATCTAAAGCACAATACCCGCTGTGTGTGTGCGTGTGAGTGAAAGTGTGTGTGAGGGGGGGCGGGCACGCATGCAACTACACAAATGAGCGCTCAAGCCAGAGAACACACCGAAACGCTCTCCCTTGCATGTAAAATCCCCTTTGATATAGTTCAGGCTTTTAGCGGATGATTAGGAGAGGCGACTGAGCTAAGGTCTAGAGTGATAGGAGGAAGCAGGAGCCTGCTGCTCTTTAGTTAGAGGAAACCAATACTCTGTAGATAGAGCGGTAATTATGCTCAAGGGTTGAGGTTAGGGAGGAGTGGAAGAGGGAGAGGAAGACTTGGCTAGGGGGGTTGATGTCTGATTCCTCGCTGCGTCACCTCCAGCAGACTGCAATTAAAATATCTCCAGAGGGTCCGTGTTGCATGTGTGCGCGTGTGTGCGTGTGTGTCGGTGAGGTAAGCACATGTATATTTACACTGTGGTTCTGGGTGTGGATTTCATCGTTTGCTGCATAAATGCAGCTGAGGATACTCCTGCGCAGTCAGAATCGTGTGTGTGCGTGTGTGTGTGTGTGTGTGTGTGTGTTGTGAGAGAGGGCGAAAGAAGGCCTTTGCCTGTTAGCTGAATCCACTCCAACACTTGTTGGTGGTCTAAGAGCTATAAAATATTAATGTCCTCCGTCTCTTAATGATTCATAAATAGTATGGTGATACTTGCTCTTTGCTTCTTTCCTTGGCTTGGTTAAGGAGAAAAGAGGGAGCCGTCGTGCATTTTAGCTCGCCCGCATGCAAAGAGCCGAGGGATAACAGTGTCAGTAAACAATATTCATAAACACATGCTCTCCTAGGGAAAGTGTTTCTAGCGTTCACATCTAGAATCGTGCCGCATATTGGCAAGCGAGCGTCTGCCGTCTCCGAATGGAAGCACGTTGCGAGATATCTGCTTAAGTAAACAAGGGTTTGCTTTATTTGCTGTGATAAACTCTGCATTATCGGGAAGAGTCGACATTTCTTCTTTCTTTCTTACTTTCCCCCTGCCCCCACCGCAAGATAAGGAAGGGGGAAAGCCTGCTTCTAATACGTGCTGATCTCAAAGAAACCGATTCGCATTATGTTTGTTCTATTTATTTATCACCCGGCATCGATCGGCGCCGCCAAATCACCACTGGGGACTAAATGAAAAAGAAAATGAGCTCCTCACTCTAGCTCTTTATCTGCCTCTTTTCTCAACCCCTCAAATCCCTCACCTGGCCTGATTTCCATTCAGTAGCACTTTAAGAGACGGCGACATTAATATTAACGTACAGGAATAAGTCACAGTGAGGGGAAAAAAACGACTTATTTTGCCTCGCATGCACAGGCAGGGCTAAAATTGGCTCATCTGCGGGACCAGCTGGATGTCTATTTACAATAATAGGTGAGGTAATAAACCACAGAGCTCTACTTATTTGCCTGTCTTAGAGTAATTCGGAGGGCTGATTGGCTTTTAACGTGATGACATGTCTTCTAGCTGTGAGAGAATACACTCGTGCCTTAGACGAGCATCAACATAATCCCCTTTATTCTAGACATGGACGTAATGAGGCCAAGGTTTCTGCTGCAGGTGAGTTGTGAAGGGATTGAGCAAACACAAATGGAGTGTAGTAAATCGGTTTGAATTGATTTGCACAACTATTCTTATATTGTAGAAAGGCAGGATGTGGAATACAGCACCTTCCGCAACCATCCTTACTGGTATACGTTGTTTGTTGGAGACAAAAACACTTGTGTATTTTGTGGGGACACTTTGTGTTAGCAACTACCACAAAATGGCATAAAATTGCAAAGCACAAGAACAAAATTACATGAAATTTTATTTTGAGAAATATATATAAGAAAATAAAATAAAAAAAACCTGCCTACACATACGGAGACTCTGATACCTCTAAATAAAATCCAGTGCAACCAATTATCTTTGGAAGTGACTTAATTCGTTGATAGAGTCTGTCAGTGTGTAAATAATCTCAGTGTTGGTCCACTTGTTCTGTAAAAGCCTCAGAGGTTTATGTGAGAGGATTTAGAACATCACAAAGGCCAAGGAACATAGTAGATATCTCGGGAAGAAAGTTGTGGAGATGCTAAAATCACTGTTAGGCTTCGTGCTACTGGAACGCTTTTGTTCAGCAGGGTTAGTGATCCTGGCAAGAGGTGATTAAAATGTAGACAACCTCCAAGAGGTTTCAGAAAACACCACATTCTTATCATGTTTAGTTAAAGTTCAAACCTAATTTTGTGGCAATACTTTAAAAGTTTGCTTAAAGAAGTTCCTGTCAACTACCTGATGTATCTTTTGAAGAGGAATGGGCAAAAACCTTCACACTCTAGGTTCCTCAAATGACTGGTAGCCGTAATTGTAGCACATGGTGGTGCTTTTTCCAGAGGCACTCTATTATTGTACAAAGTCCTGCTTGAATATGTTCAATCACACCCACCTTTACTTAAGGATTTGTCAGCAATGACAAACCCGGCTGGAATTTCCCTTAATGTTTCACGAGTGAATTGAGAAAATGCTGACTCACAGATCGTCAGTCATTCACGCTTTGCGCTGTGGAGTAACAAGAATATCTGTATCTTGAACCTCAGATTTGTTGGGGATTTATAGAAATATAGGAACTGCAGGAAGATTTAGTGAGAGTTTCTCCGTGTGACAGATTGAAGCGGCACCTTTATCATCCCTCCAAACCTTACTGACTCCGGCAAAGGTCATTTCCTCTGAGCTTGCATTGAAATGACCGGCTGTAGATAACTTGTGACAGGGAGCCTCTTCTCCCTTACTGCCCAAAGCGGTGCCGAACAATGATTAATGATGATTGATCTAATTTATTGCAGGAGGAACAACTTCCAGGAGTTAATAAATCCTGACAAGGGTGTTGTGAATATAAACAGATATGACGGAAAGCGGGTAGCAAATTGCAGAGGAAAATAGAAAAAGCTGGCCTGCACTTATCACCTCAGGACACCAGAGTTATCCGGGACCATCATGACTAGCGGAGCACCTGATGTGATATCCAAACTCTAGTTAGTGGAGGGTTAGACATGTGGAAAGGAAATATTGACATGGTCTGGATTCTTGCCTGTGGATGTAACTTTGACACATGGTTGTTATAATGAGCACAGCAGCAGTTTTTCTGCTACACTGGACCTGGAGGCGCAGACTTAGAGCAGCCACCCAACAGTATTTTCACCTTTTCAGTCAGACTCAAGTGAAACAGGTGAACAGGACTGACGCTGGAGGGAAACATGATGGGATCCCTCCAGTGTCCTTAATTACTTTCCTTGAACAATAAACGTAACAGGAGTGAATGGCTTTGGACTTCATTTAAATTGCGCTGGGTACTTATTTTTTAAATTGACTGTTTTTATGTATTTGTTTTGCTACATATACACAGCTCATCGAACTTATTAGCATCCCAGGCAAAAGAACTCCTGAATGCAATATCTAGTAGACATTTGTGATACTGTCTTCTAAGCATCATGCATGGTATTTTCGGCCTCTTTTACTGTCTTTGATGCACATACTTCACCTATACTTTTGGCGGCCGAGGTGGTAAGTCTTACAAAGAGTTGAGAAGAGATTGTGATTTAGGAAAAGAACCTGGACAATGTGAAGTAATTGTAATTAATGACACGATTGCTCTGCTCAGCAACATTGCCACAATTGCGTATTTTCTTAAGATTGCACAGCTGTATTTTGTAAAACATCTGTATTCAGTGTCTGGTCCTCATTTACCTCACTTATTGTAACTGTAGATTTCAAATGGCTGTGCAAATAGTGTATAGTGCTGTCTTAAGCATTTCTTCAGTCAACAAGATCTTTAATTTTTACATTGGAAAACAGAATGAACTGTTATAGTGGAACCATAAAACCATTTTACTATCTTGTTCATAAACAGTGGGGTCAAGACTTTTCATTTTGACGACACTTACGCTTCCATTGACACTAATATTTGCTTTTGAGGGAATTAACTATTGATTTTGAGCAAGCGACACACTTTTGCAGGATATTAACTAGGTTTTGCAGTCTGTACAATTTGTTTTATAGAAAGGCGCTAGCTGTTATGGAAATGTAAATAGTGATGTGAGAAATGCCCTGTAGCAAGTGAGAAACTTTATTCTTATAAAGTACTTAATGCATAGTTAAGACAAATAACAAAAACACATCCTTCACGTCTTTACAAGGGCGCCAATTTGTGAACAACGCTGCATTTGTAATCAGGGTAGAATAAAATTTAGCAAAGAAACAAATATGTCTACACCTTTAATATCAATTTTCTCTATTTATATAAAAGCGACTGAAGCTGAGCAACATTCTTCCCACATCGTCAGGGTGTTGGTTTGTTTTAGGTGGGGCCGTGTGCGCTGTGCGCCTCGGGCCTTCCACATCTGGACTCTGCCGCCGTCACTCTGCACACGGCGGGGACGGCTCCTGTCATGTTGCTCTTTCTGTCTTCTCCCCTGGGTCAGTGTGTGCACAGAGTACTTACATGAGTCAGGTACCTGTCTATTTATGTGCTAAGTTTCAGACCGGTCACATCTTTTATTTGTCAGGGTAGACGGGGGTGGAGGGCCAAGTGCTGGTAGATCAGTCTGTCTGCTCTCTCGCTTGCTCCTGTGTGCCGTCAACAAAAGGCAACAGAGCAGTGTCTGTTTGTTCACACACCTCAGGGTGTTCAGGCGCAAACTGCTGCATCTGGCAGATCGCGGCGTTGCCTGACACCCTCAGCCATGCGAGCGTGTCGTATTTAGAATAAGCACATCTGTGCATAACAACAAGTAGAACAGTGCCTTAAAGACGTATCCATATGCAATATCTTTTCCAAATTGCCCTGCTGCTGCTACAAGCTACACATTCGAATGTGTTAAACCAACACAACGTAGAGCATTGTGTTGCTATTTTGGTAATTTTATCGTCGCTCATCTGAACAAACAGCAACATGAAGACCAGACAGATTAGATATAATGTTTCTCGGCTGAAAGAGTGTGTTTGGAAGGCATTTTTAAGAGAAGCAGATAAAAGAGGCCCCTGGTAGCTTTGGAGGAGCTGCGGAGAGCCACAGCTCAGGTGGAGGAGTGTCTGACAGGATAGCTATTAGTCAAGTAACACTCTCACAAAGTCTTAGACCTAAATGCAGTTAAGAAATGGTTGAAAGACTTAAAAAATGATGTTCACATACTTTCCAACCAATCTAAATCGACTTGAGCTGTTTTGCAAGGATGAATTTTAAGAATTCATTTCTCTTGCACATGCAGAGATAGTAAAGAGGTACCCACAGAAAATGTTTCTAGAAAGGTTTTAGTTTGGGCGTAAGACTCGGTGGTAGAGAAGACAAGCCATATCAAAAGCAGCTGTCCCTGGCTATTTTCTAAACGTCTTCCTCTTCTCTCTTTGCCCTTCTTCTTGTCCAGCTATGTCTGGATTCAGACTAGTTAAAAAGAAAGTGTCTACTCAAATGCAAGCCACCCGTTCCAGATATTTGTCAGAAATATATAAAACAACAATACCATGCATCATTTTCCTTCTCATTTACAATTACCCCCTACTTTTGTTTTAGCTGTCACATAAAATCCCAATTAAATTCTGTAAGTTAAATCTAAAGCAATGGGTGCTTTAGAGTTAGCTGATATACCAGATGGATAAACTTTAAGGCTGTTCAGACCTTTAGTCTGGGCTAAACGTTTAGTCGAGTGTTGATGGCAGAAGAGTTGCTGGTAGAGAAGGATGTGAAAGAGAGAAAAAGAGCAGAGAAGTGTGGCAACCTAATAGCGGGGGATAGTTCCCTGCCGGAGGGAAATGGCCCTCCATCTCACTTACGTCCCTTTTTGCTCAATTTCCTCCATGTGTGGCAGAGCACCTGAGGTCTCCTAAAGCTCCTCCTAGATAATAGCCAATCGCGGTCTGCCCTCTCCCAAATCAGACGGAGCAAAGAGGCCTGGTGGTTTGTTTAAGTTTTCCAATGAAGAAGCCCCTGCTGCCCCAGACACAGGCCATTAAAAAAGCAGACAGGCTTAACTACTAATAGCACAAAGCAAAATAAATAAATAGATTAAAAAAAAAAACAAGTCTTTGGTTTCAGAGGTTGTGTCAACCAAACGCACGGCTGTTATGTAGCACAGCATCGCTCACTTCACATCTCTTTTTTTTTTGGTTGAAAAGTATCATCTCTTACGATAACTTTGATGTCTAAAATCCTCATCATCGGCGCATTATCCTAAGTGGGCGCAGTTTGTGGGAGCAGAAACAGCGCTGTGATAACAACAACGGCAAAGCAGTGAGTTGCAGAGCCGCCGCTGACGCTTTGATGTCTTCTTCTATTATCCTCCTACTCAACACCTTTGTCTTCTTTGTGTTTGTTGAAGAAGTCATATGCAATTATCAGACACCTCTTGTGGCGGCGTCAACCAGTCTCTCATCTGCCAGATACCTAATTCTCCTTTCAACTCGGAGTCCTAATGCGCTCAAACCAAATTAAAGCAGCTCTGCTGAAGACCTCTAATCTTGTTAAAGGGTTAGAAAACTAAAAGGAAAGTTTGATATATTTTTTTCAACTTGTTTATATTTAAAACTTTCTGTATAAAACTTTCTCTATTAATTTAGCTTTCAATTTCTTCTCTGCTCTCATTCTTTCCACTGGGTTATTAAAAGAAAATGCCTAAAATATTACCTTGTGAAAAGATGCATGTTGCAACTAGAGATCCATCGATCCGATATTGGTCCTGATATGGACAAACAAAATTCTAGATTGCGTATCAGAGACGCTGTGCCCGGTCCATAAGGGCAGCACTTTCTGCATCAGTATCTGCAGATACTAAACCTCAGATATCTGTATCGGTATCGGAAGTTAAAATATGGATCGATGTATCCCAAGTAGCAACATTTTAGCAAAGAATGACCCAGAGAACCCTTTCTCTGTATTCTCTAAGTAAAATGTAGTACAACCAAATGCTTTCCGTAATTACATAATTAGTAAAATGACTTCACACAAATGAATAAACAATGTTGTACTTTGCAACTCTTTCATTTATGGAAGAAAGCCGTTGATGAAAGACAGACGTTCTATTGGAGTTTAGCAGCATGCAAAACGCTAAGTGTTGCTAAAAACTTCCATAATAAAGCTCGACTTTTTTGGGAGCGCTACACTGCACTCCCATTAAACTCATATATTAAATGTAGTGGTTTTAAAATTGACAGCCTGAGAAAAGTTCTGTGGATATCCATACTTTTTGCGAGGCGTTCCTACAGTAGACTGATTCTATTTATGGGTTTATTGAATGAAAACTCTGCAATCACTACCCTGCAAGACAACACGCGAGTTCATTTTAAATCGAGATTTGATTTTGTTTTCTTTTTTTTTTTTTTCTTTTTTTTTGTCCAGAAATCTGTTTTGAGACAAACACAAAGACTAACCCTGCACACAGCACCATCCCAAGGGTCTGATCTTTCGGGCCAAACAGGAATAGAGCCGCAGGTGAATCGTTAGGAAACCCAAACCCTCAAAAATCACGGCACAAATCGATGGGCAGAACTGCCTGTAAGGAACACCGAATAAAACAACCTTCGACTTCCCGATCGCCTCACTATCAACATTTCACGTTGATATGACGGTATCAGCAGCATACTGGGAAAACCACTTGGGCCCCGTCCATCACGCTGGAGACACATGAGCTGCCGGGGCCCCTTCGGAGATGAAGCAGCGATACCACCCACACGCAGCGCATGCACACCGCACAAAGGCGCACATTCACATGGATGCTGATGCTCGCAGGCTCCGATTGTGAGCTATCGGAGCCTGTAAGCTGCAAATCTATTTGATATAAGACATCCGGGGAGATTAGCAGGAAAACATCAGCACCAACCGAGATGCAGCTGCTTTTTCTCAGCTCTGTGGCGTCTTCTTTCCCTGCTCCTCAATCCTCCTCTCTGCAAGGCAACCCAATCGTGATATGTACTGCAGCGTATTAGCGAGTGCTTTTAATGTCTCCTGTTTCTCCACTTTAAAACTCGAAATCATTGCTAACCTCCTTAGCCTAACACCTACGGAAAAGGCTGAGAGGTTACAGCAGACTTTCCACACACACACACACACCCACACTTGAAAGAGGAAAGATCAGACAGCCTTTTGTTTCCTCTCTCCTAATAGGCTCCTCTTGTACTAATGCCTTTAAATGATGGATTAAACAAGGAGGTTCTTGTTGTTACAGGGGTTCGTGAGGGACCGGACCCAAAAGATCCGCAGTGAGAATCAGATTGAGATCGCATCCGAGGGTGAGAAAGATGCAAGAGGGAATACGATATGCAGTTGAGTCTCAACACAAGAAGCCTTTTAGCCCGCACTGTAAATAATGCAGGCTCAGACACCAATCTCTCACAGCAGCATCCAACGCCGTGTGCGTCGTCTCCTTTCCAGCTAATTGCAGCAGGAGGATCAATCAACACGACAAGTTTAAGCAGACGAAGCTTTTATCATACTTTATGTGCGATGCTCGAAAAGTTAGGCCTCTGGATGCGGCGCCGTCTCCCGCGAGCCACCGTTGCGAACCGAGCAGACAGAGACGCTGTCTCCACATCGGCGGATGATAGGGGAAACAGATGGCGGTAGGCTGTGTGTTTACACTGCCGGTCTCAACTGGTGAGACCTGAAACACGCACAGACTGGTGGACTCCCAAATCACTCCCATTAGGATGAGTCAGAGCTGGCCGGTGTCGAGAGGAAATGAAGAACGCTTGTTGTGGCGTTGATGGAATATCTAACATATCTGGAAGAGACGTTGAGGCGCTTCTTTTTGCTACCGCCGCACAGATTCAGTGAAGACGGGATTGTTTTCAGTGTTGAAGTCCAAGTGTGTTTGGGCTTATTATGGACTTATTTACATTAATCTCATGCAATTCTTTTGGTTTAGTGATGACAACTTAATTTTTGCGTTACAAAAGTTGAAAATTTTTAACTTAAAGGAACTTTATACAAGACTTTAACAATTAAGTTCAATGCCGTGTTCGTGTCGTACGTCTGACGTCATGACGCCAGCAGAATTGCCAGATGTTTTTCATCAACCACTTTACTGTCTAACGACTCTGAAATAAAGGCTGTCTGAGCCAAAAAAAAAACTTTTAAAAAAGATCCTTTATTAGTTCACTTTTTTACTTGACGTAAATTAAATTATTTGAATAAGACTGACTTAAATTTGTCAAGTTAAACTAACTTAATAAATTAAGCTGGATAAACATAATTGAATTACTTTGTTACCAATTGAAGCAATTCAATTAAGTTGGTTCAACTACTTTCTTTTTTCAGTGTAACAGTCAAACGACAAGCAGAACCTTATGGGCTTGAAACTGAGGCTCACTTTGTTAAATAATGTCATGAATTTAATATAAATAAAACCCTGGAAATGCTGTCGTTCCGGCTCATCTCTCACAATGGCGATGTGATGTTGCAGAGTTTTCAAGAGTTATAAGCTTCCGGGTCAGAACGGAAAGATGTATTCTGTTGAGAATAAATCATTTCTGTGTTTCTCTTTTAGCTGGTTGCTAAGCTAAACCTAAAGGAAATGACATGTTGGGAAACACAAATGAGAGCTATGTTTAGAGGAAATGACACGCTAGGGAATGCCCTCTTTAGGGCATAGCTTAGGTCGAGGTGAACAAAGCAGATCACAATTGGTAGCTCCTGAAGGCAGCATGTTAGAATGGACCAGCTGTATTTTGGTATTAATGAGTGGAATTCATGAATTTAATGTCTATTGACGGATATTCTCTAAAATTCCCAAAATGGGGAATGTACTCAACAAATATTTAAATAAAAGCACACTGATTTGTCTTCCACATCACAAATATCCTTTACTTCATGGTGGTCTGCCATATATAACCCAAATAAAAATACACTAAGGTTTGCAAAATTCCTTAAAAAAAAAAAGTTAAGCTGGTATCAGTACTCTAGCAAGGCACTGTCATAAAAATGATGTTTTTTTGCATAATTATACACTCTTGCTTCCAACACGCGGTTTTTATTTGCAGCAAGTCCTTCTCATTCAGAAGGTGACGGCGTCTCTGTCTCCCAGCTCATTAAACGCGCCAGTTGCTTTTGCTTGATGAGTATCTTAAGAGATAAGCAAACGCAAATAATGATTCATCCACATGTAATTATGGCGGATTATCGTCACGTTACAGTCGCCACATTTGAATCTCGTCCTCCATGTTTTCTTACGTAATCTGCACAAACTTTACACGGCTGTCTCTCCGTTCTCTACCTTCGCCCGGGCGTGCGCCTTAACAAAACGTTGCATGCAGTTAGTCGGAGGAGCTGATGTTTCACAAAGACTTGTTTTTTTTGTTTGTTTGTTTTGTTTTGTTTTGTTTTTCACTCTGAAGAACAGGCGATGATGCCATCTGGAGATTCGAATCTGTGAAGACGCGAGGCCGCTGCGTCTGGATGCCACAGTTAAGTTAGGATGGTGTTCCTACTGAAATCCTCCCACTCTAAAATGCAGAAATAACTCCTGAATATGCAGAAAGGAGAATCGGATTTCATTATGCTAAGACGTTTTTGACTGGAGGCAAGAAAATGCAAATATAATATGGTTCTGTTTTTCTTTTTTTAGCGGCTAAAACAAATTTTAATGATTAAATATTATTGGATTGCGGGGCAATAGACATTCTAAAGGAAGGAAATGACAAGGAAACAAAAAGGCAGGACGCGCGAGCTTTACTTTAAGAATCGAAAAGACTGAATCGAACATCTTTTTTCTCATGTTTTACAAGAATTAGCATCGATTCTGACTTCTAACATTAGTTACTTCTGCATGGCCGCTGCTCCTCCGCTCATTCTGACTGAACATGGTGAAAAAGTAAATTTTTTTTATTTTTCCTAAAAAAAAAGAAAAAGAAAATCTGCCCAAATTGGAGCCTGAGTGGCTTTAATTCCCGATCATAGTGGCATTTAAAAACAATACCTTAGCTTTGAAAAATACGATTAATCCCTTTGTGTTTTAAAAAAAAAAGGGACACAGGCTCAGGAAGCGTCTGTCGGGTTTGTTAAAAAAAAAAGAAGTAAAATATATTATACACTCAGGCGTTGGAGGTGTAATTAAGCAGTTACCTGGCAAATTCCCTCCGATGCCAAAGTTTTGAAAGCTCACCAGGCTTCAAAGCAAAGGACCCCACAAGTAAGAAATCATTCATTCTTTTTTATTTAATCTACTGACTGGACACCGGTATAAACAAAATCTGCATTTTTGATTTATTTATTTAACTTTTTTAAGCATCAAATTCCACCTCTCAGCTCGGCTCCTCAGAGAAAACAATGGCTGATTTTAGCCCTTCGTTTTTTCCCTTCTAGCCTCCATGCTTCCTTCACGTTGTGTTGACTGTTTGTGGCACAGAAATAATAATAATTAAAAAAAAGCAGTGCAACAAAGCGTAGAACTTCGCCCGCTGCTACAAAGTATGACTTGTTTATGCAACGACGGCAAAAAGTCAGAAGTTCTGGGAACAAGTAAATGAAAAGCGTCTGAAAGTGATAACAAAAATAAAAATGGAGAGGCAGAGTCTGGGCAGCATAGGAACAAATGACAGCTTTGGCTCAGTCACTGTTGAGCGAAGACGATGCTGCTGGCTGTGAGGAGAATAGCGTGCGTTCCCTTTGAGTTCCCCTTCACACCTCTGGTGGCCAGAGTGGCTCTGAATTGTAATTTATTTTTAAATTATTGAACATGATGCGTTGCGTGTGACTGAACACTGCAAAGTGATCCAGTAAAGCAAGGCTTGGTGCTGCTGTGGGTAAAATAGAGACATATAGCAAAAACAAGGATGACTTTTCTTTTTTTTTTTTTTTTTTTTAGCGAAAGAGCCAACTATCAAAGCTGGGGATGAACAGAAAAAAGGGACTTTTATGTACCTGTAGCAAAGTGAGCGATGTAAATTTGGTTGTGCACTGATGCCAATTGCTGTGTTGATACTTGTGTAGCGCACAGTTTAATGCTGCACATTAATAAAAGTAGCCAAACCCCTTGAACTGTCACGTTTCGCCTCTTTACATCTACAATCTTCACCATCCCCAGGGCAACGTTTAGCTTTGGTTTCATGTTAGCTAAAAAGATAAAAAGGGGATATAACAAAAAAAATAATAGTAAAATGCTGTTTTAAGCTTTACCTGGAGTGTTTCTCCCATTTTTTCAGGCGTGTTTAAGGAGTTCTCGAATCTCCCGTGTCAACCATTCGGGCTGCATAAACGCCTGTTCTCTCACCGCCTATTTCCCCAAGCTGCTCCTTGTTGCTCCAGCCTCCATCTCACAGACCATCCCTTCCCCGCTCAGATCCTCCAGACTAGCGGCAGCAGCAATTAGCAAACACCTGCTGAAACTGAGAATCTGCTGAGCCCATCATACTAGATACTTCTCAGTCCAACCCATCTAAGGACGGTTGTAAACGACATAGTGAGAAGCATTCTTGTGATCATATGATGAAGGTGGAGTGTTGGAAAGGGTCGGATGGCGGCCCAAATTCAAGGCATCAATTTACAAGGTCAAATTTCTTTTCAATCATGTTTTACATCTGTAGCGTTTTATAACAACTGAAGGTGACATAAAGTGTCTTGATTTCCCGGAAAATGGCACTATGTGTCTGGAAAATCCATAATACCACTCTGTTAAACTTTTTGTTTCTTTGTGACCAAAACACCTTCTGACACGTTTGCTGCATTTTGAAACGACGTTTTTTTTTCCTGTGAGGACAGATTTGTGACGTGTGTGACTAAGAGATTTGTCGCGGACAGATTCTTTGACCGGAGCTGTTTGCCAATGTTCTTTATCAAACCTCTACACCTCTGTTTGTTCAGAGATTAAGATACACACTGGGAGAACTCTATTTGAAAATGAGAGGCCTTCCTTCTCAAGGCAATTAGCTGCACTGGGATTTAAGGGGATGTTATTTGTAAAAGTCTTAAAACTATTATGTCATTCACCTTCCAGGCCACCATTATGTCTTACTTTGTGTTAATCTATCACATAAAACCATGTTTTGTTGTATTTTATTATGTGACAAAAATCAGGAGGCGTAATTACTTTTAAGCAGCAGCTACACATCGAAGTCAGAATAATCCATCTCATGTATGTTTGTCCCTGCCGTAGTTCTGGCCGAGCAGAGAAGAAGCCGGGCGATTTATGCTGCTGATTAAGCTGTTTGTTGTCAACCTAGTTTTTTAAAAAGCCGTGTAATTAATTGGCTTTGCGTCTTTTTATTTGCGTTCCATCATCAAAATTAAACGTGCACCGATTCATTAAAGCAAAAAACCTGAATTATTAACAGTCAAAGCAACATTTACCATGTTTAGTGTAAAACAATAAAAGTAAAGCTGCATTATTTTGTGAATAACCCTTGCTCTGCTTATTACACCAATTTTACATGAGGTTTAATGCAGATTTTTTGCTTTAAAACGGCATTGGACCCAATATTTGGTCTCATTTCCAAAGAAACATGCAAGTTCCTCTCCTACTCATTTCACTGACGCAGCAAAGCTACCAGACATGTATCCTGTACGCTGTGCTAGTAATTAATAGAAGGAAGAAAAAAAAAAACAGTTTTAAAGAGCTCATCTGAACTATGTTCTCACTGGGCGTTACTGTTGTCTTTAAACATTATTTAACCCAGGACAAAATAAAACCCAATAATCAATTATTACTACTTCAGGTTGATATCTCAAAGTAGCTGCTATTCCAGAGAGCATTTACCCACAATCCTGAACTGTTTTTGTGCATTTGGTGCAACACTGTGATTTGATCACTGCCTTCTCCAATGAACAGTGCTTTGCATGTCATTACAACAGGATTAGCTCCCAGGATCACTGTTTCCTCTCCGCTCAGGCTCATTTCCGCGCTTTGAACAAAAATTCAGTAAAATGACTTTTCACCCCTACGTAGTTCTGCTACAGTGACTGGAATTAAATAATAGCTGTGTGATAATCTTAAAAAGCTCCCTAGTTTCATGGTATTGATACAAAAATGTAAATGAAAGACTGCAACATCATCATCTCTATTCTCATGAACTAAGAGAATAGAGATGTGCCAGCTTTAGCTAGTTCTCATTTTGTTCAGAGAAATTGGAGGCGGTCACAAACCCAACCAATAAAAATGGTGCTGCATGTTGTCATCTATAAACACTCCTTTTGAAAAAGATCACAAGACAACAGTCTGCTGCATGTCACTTTGATCAGTAGTAAGTCTTGTACATAAACTTGTAGCATATGAACATTGCTTTAACCTTCTTTTTTTCTTTTTTTTTATTGTATCTTTAAAGTAAATACCGTTGTATTTAGTTTGATAGCTTTCTGTCGGTTTTATCATACAGGAGATTTTTCACACAGAGTGGCTGCATTCCCTATCATTGTTGCCTGTGAAAACATTTTACAGGTCTACTGAGCATATCAATATTCAATAAAGGCGAGAATTGAATTCCTTGACTGAAATGTTTCAGGTTTTTCTCTTCCTAGGCTGGCTGAGAAATAATTCAGCGTACATGCACTGTCCAGCTCTGGGCTTTCTTGTATCTGTCACAGTTCGAAAGCAGATGCAGATGCATCCCAATTTAAGTTAGCTATTGACTTCCACACTTTGCCAACGCTCCACGCAGTCTTGTTAGACTGCTTGCTACTTTTGATCGTTTCTTTTTATTATCACTAAACATGAACAGATTTGAGAGAAAAAAACAAAGGTATTTGGCAAATATCCATTATTTTCATATATTAAACTTGTATGCATTCGTATTTCCAGTTTATCCAGCTCAGATAGTTTTCAAATAAGACTAGAGCAATTTTTTTGACATGTTTTAGTTTATTTTTGCTGGTTGTATTTGACCTTTTTTTTTTTTTTGCAAGACGTACTGTCAGGGCATATAAAATACTTGTACATAAAGAGCCTGTCTTTGTTGGTTTTCTGGTATGGTATGAACCTTGGTATTTTCAATCGCACTGAGGTCGGGGTAACCCAATAGAGTTTGAGCCACTGCAAAACTAGTTTTAACATGTGTTAGTTGCACTAACTTTATGAAGGGGGAACACCCAACGAAGTGAAGGTTTTAACCTATAGAGTTCAAATCTGTGTCACTTTCAGATGAAAGGAAATAATTGGGGATGCTAAACGTAAAACCAAAAAAAAAACAACAAAAAAACAAGCCTGGTGGAACAGTAAAAGCAGATTTACATTCCCATGAACACGAAGAGTGCAGACCCAGAAAGAATCACCAACATCAACCTGGACTGAAACTTAAAGACAGTGGAACTATCCAAATGCTCATTTTAAATGAGATGTTTGGTCAGGATGAAGAATTATCTTTGGAGAAGTCAAGGTGAAACTTTAAACCTTAAGATAGCATATCAACTGTTAAACATGGTGGTGGTAGTGTGATGGTATGGGGGTTTTGCCGTTGCCTCTGGTACAGCTGTATCACACAAGTACTTGCAAATTCCTCCACTTCTCCTGAAATGAAGGCCTAGCTGGCTGCAACTTTGACAAAATTGGATGTTCCAAATATGTCTATGATCCCAAATACATATTTAAGTTGATTTTAGGTGAAAATATCGCATTATGTTTCTGGAATGTGCAAAAGAAATCTCTTATCGCACTCTTGTTAAAAAATAAGTTAACTTTGCTATATAATAGGAAACTGATTCATTTAAAAAAAACACTCCAGAAATTTACCAATTCTTCCACTAAGAGCTGTTAAAGGCTCAGCCAGAATTACAATGGAAACAACAAAGAGAGTTGAGTCAAAAATAAATTGGCTACAATGTTTTTTCTTGCATTTGAGTTGAGCAGTTGCAGAGCATTTTCTTTCTGGCAGAAGCAATTGCTGCTTAATTACCATATCATATTTTTTATTTTGTCTCACCGTTTATCAAATGTGACACAGACCAAGTTCATGTGACTCACAGGGAGAATGTGAAAGTGTGAAAAATGACTCCTTATTGAATAAGGAATTGTGTCACAAGGCATAAGGAAAATACAATACCCCACGACGCAGTGCAACAGATTCTGTGCACATGGGGTTGCCATGGAGACAGGCATCTGGACTACACGAGTCATGATTTATCAAACACCCTCAGGTATCCAGCGTAGATGCCTCAGACTGTCTCTGAAACTTCTGCACCAAGAGCTATTAGTCGTGATTGCTCTGGGAGTTTGTTACAAATTTACAGCAGTTTATGTAAAGACTTTACTCTTGGACCAGCAGACGTTTTTAAGAGCAAAATAAAAAAAAAGAGGACTCCTGGAGTTTGAGTGGGTTCAGAGGCTACGACCCAAGTGAACAGGAATCATTACAACCTCCTGGACCTGGACCTGCAGAGAAAAAAAAAAAAAGCTGTCTCCTTGGCGCTGAGGAAAGAAAGGTCAGGGGGCCAAACGGTGACTGGGGAACGGGTCAGTGATTACCGTAAGAGCGCGCCGTCTCTCATTGATTCCTGAGCTCAAGGCAGGGCTGCCGAGTGACTGGAGCTTTTGCAGAGACAGAAAACACAAAGCAAAAACGGGAGCTGCTGCGAGGTAACAGAAAGAGACAGGGGCCAAGGAGAGGGCGGGGACGCCTGAGCGGCCAAGTCAGAGGCGATGAAGTTTTTCGAAATGAGAGTTGGAAGGGCCGTGTCAACGAGGGCTGTGCAGGGACATCGCACAATGTGCGAAGTGAACCTGAACTAAAGCACCCCCACAGAAACACTTTGCTCTCACTGTACTAGTAAATATAGCTCCCCTTGCAATTGGAGTTTTTTTTTTTTTTTTTTTTTGTGCTATTTTACTGTGTTTGCTTTGTATCTGACTAACGCAATACTGCGAGAGAAAAAAATAACCAATATGCACTGACTATCTAAATGGCAGTACACAATATTAAGAAAAGATGGCATTTATTGATTGTTGCAGTAACTACGTCAAATGAGATCAATCCACATTTTCTTCACTCTGTCTTTTATGTCATCTTGAGTCTGCATTAACCTTTTAGAGCTTAATTGTGAGGACTCCGAGTTGGATGGGTGGAGGGTATAAAGAAAAGTGAAATTCAGTCTTACCTATTGCACACACTTTGGATGCACAGTACACTGTATTCTACCAAATATTGCATCTAAGCAGTCCTATGCTCTACTGCAAATGTACTCCGATAAGCTGTGCAGCTTTGGCTTCAAATCAAAATGGTTTGCTTAGCAGCACAAATGGAAGCATGAATGGATGAAACTACAACCTATTTGGATATGAAAGAGGGGAGAGAACATTTCAAAGTTTCTCCAAAGTTAAAAGTTCTTTTTTGTCGACTTTTGTTGAGTAAACACCTGTGATGGTTGTGATTTCTGTCATACACATGCAGTTGAATAATCCAAGATAAGAACGGAATAATAAAAGAAGAACGAGCCAACTGTCTTTATGTTGTTCGCCTTGTTGCCTTGGATTTTCCTAGAACCGCTGTGAGGCTGGGGATCAGAGGGCTTAAGGAATATGTTGCAATGTTTTCATACTTCAGAGAGAAGCTGTCACGCTCTAATGGAAAAAAAAGAAGAGCCAAGTTTTCCAATGATACTTTTACACAGCAAGAGAAACAGAAAATATTTATAGTCTCGGTAACCCCGTCATCCTCTGCCTCTGCAAGAGCGCTGTAAGAGAACAAAAGCATGACCAAAAAGCTAACCTCACCGCTGTATGCAATTCTTACTAAGAATATTTAGAAAATTACCTTTTTTTTTTTCTTGTGCTTTATTCATTCTGCCAGGTTGAGAAAAATGAGCTGCACCGAGGAAATGCTTTGCTTTATGTCCTTTTTAGGTCTGTTCTGTACGTCGTCGGTATACAATTTGCTATTGATTAAAACACAGGAAATGACTTGGTTCAGATGCAGCTTTGCACACACAATTTGCACCGACTCATTAAAGTGTCCGCCCGCGCTCCAAGGCAGGCCTTACGTGTCGGTACTGTTGTTTTCCTTTCCGGGGCCTCTTCATCCCCAACCCCGTGCAGCCCTCACCCCCACTGGGTTAATCAGAGGTGGAGACTCTCTCTGGCTTTTCACTGTAATCTGTCTAAACACGCCCATGCAGCAAGCATCCACACCTGCAGAGTGGTATTATTTTTTACCGGTTGTGATAGTAATACTTAGTCTTGGTGCTGTATCGGATAAAACGTGTCTTCACTTAAAGTTAAACTGAAGGATAAATACACCAAACAACGACTAGCCATGAATCTAAATTTAAACACTCCATCAAGTTGATATTACATCATCCTCCATTATGTACTTGAGATTTTTGTTTTAATTTACATGAGCAAGCATTAATGTAATTTCAGGCAACATATTCCAAAGGAAAATTCACTGGTTTTATATGATTCTGAGTTGATTCTATGGGATCCACCACATCATCATTACAGCACAAGACAAGACAGGATGGATCCAGGCTGTTACGATCTTAGCATGAAAATGTGACCCTACCTTCTCGAAAGTCGTAAGTGAAATGGGGACTCGTCACGTCAGCGTGTCTGTGCTGAGTCCAGCCGTAGCTGCCAGCTCTTTTTAACATTTTTCTCTCTAAGAGATGGTTGTGTGTGAAAATCCCAGCACAACTGCAGTTTCTAAAATACTCAAACTAGCACATTCGGCTCCGGCAGCCGTGTTAAGCACATTGGAGGCGTAAAAAAAATCCACCTCTATTTTCCAGTAAAGAATTCATACCAATTCCTCTGGAAACTGTTCTGACACTTCTGATTAATTAATCTCATCAGTTTTGCTCAAATCAATTACATAAGTGGGTCTAAATACAGCACTGCATTCGTTGACTAACTTTGATGTCCCACATGGAAATCAATCAAATTTTATTTGTTTTAGCCCATTTCAGCAACAAGGCATTTCAAAGTGTTTTTCAAAAAACACAAAGTCATGCGACATAGAATCAACAATTGAAACATTACATTTAGCCAGATGCCTTTGTTAAATTCTTGATTGATTAGGCTTCAGAAAAAACTGAAAACTAAAAACTCCAAACAGGTGGGTTTTTAGTCTGGACCTAAAGGCACTCAGTGTTTCAGCAGTTTTGCAGTTTTGTGGAAGTTTGTTTTGTTTTTTTTCCACAATACAGCAACACACTTTTTGTGATCTATTTCAGCAATTTTGTTCAAGTGTCACATGAGGACAACAAACCTGGAAGATATGGATTACTGTTCCTGTCAGGCTGCGGTCCTTAAAAATGAGCTAACACAGCGTTTCATCCCGGTGCGCTCAGAAAGCAGCATAGATTTGAGCCAGAGACACCCCTCATCACTCCTCCCCCACCCCATACGAAGGCTCATAAGGGCTCTAAATATAGAAGCCTTTTTCCATATTTCTTTTCATCAACACCAAGGCCGCTGCCAGCATATCATTTTCTCATCACGCAAGTTGGCAGAAACTTGTACCATTTGCGTTGTTCATCTGTTTGCCACACTTGAAGGGACAACTTCACAAAGCAAAGTGGAGGGTTCCGCATCTTTGTTGGACTCCACACATTGTAGTGGAAACTGGAATGCAGGGAGAGTGGAGAAGACGGAGCTAAAACAAGAAGTCGGGAAGTTGGTTTTTAATTTGAGAATGAATATTTATAAACTGAAGCGCGCAGTGCTACATGAAAAGTCAAAGTAAAAACAGCTCGAATCTGAATTAAAATGGTAATAATGCATCTGGCTGAAAAACTCTGAGTGGAAACTGAAGAAACTATGAAATGATCCGACTGATACAGTTATTATATAGCTTACTGCTCCTAAGTCTTCACAGGTAGAAGATCTTTAAATGCATAGATGTGCAAATAATGTGCTTCAGCAATAAATATGAATATTCATTCTTCATCATAAATTCACACCAGAGTGAAAAAAGCAATTCTGCAAACTGCCCCAGGTTGTGTTTAAAGGCTACGTTTGTTAGTAGTTATCAACATAGGAAGAATGTCGTTATGAAAACGGCTTCTGACTGAAGCGACTAAGAAAAAGGTGTTGTTTTCTTTGCTATTTGCACAAAATGGAATAGTAAGAGAAAACCACGAAAGGAAGATTTTACATTTTTAAATTACCCAATAGTTTCACTATCTTAGTTCTGTGCCGGCTAGGCTGTGGCATTAAAAGTTGAGTTCTTAGGCAAGGCTTCAGTTTTTTGTCCACAACTTATATGCTATTCTGCATGGAACTTTAGTTCCATATGAAATATTTTTAGTTCACAAAAATATTTTAAAAAAGGGAACAATATCCCATAAAGGACCATATAGGACACACTCTATTCAGCACCTTGGAGTTCATTTGAGTTTTATGACTCAGTTTCTTCCATTAAAGTTTTAAATAAGATGGCAGACATTCTTTTGTAGCGTATTTGAAATAAACAAAGCCAGCACAATCCAGAAGTAAACTTATCTGCTGCTTTCGGCTCCAACGTCAACAGAGAGACTGTAGCTCTTCAGTACATATCTCAGAGCTTATTCCATTGTTGTTTGTATTTATATTTTTCAAGAATGAAGTAGGAAAGTTCTGAAGAAATATTTATATATATATATATATGTATATATATATATATATATAAAACCCTATATATGTTTATTAATTCAGAGTAGATGAGTAAAAAGAAACAAAAAAGACTTTGTCCCCATGATTTATATACAACCCCATTGGTCTAATCTAAAAAACTTTCTCCTACTTGCAGTTTAATAAAAACAAAAATTTCATTGACTGATATACTTAAGTTATCAATGTAGGGACTTTACTTGTTGATCCAGTAGTTCACTCTAACACATGTTTTATAGAAACGATGTACAAACAAACAATATTTGTGGTAATACTTGTGAGATCCATCCAAATCAAATTCTGTTTAGGTCTCAGGTTGGGTTTGGGCCGGGACGTAAAGCTCGACCTTGTAAAGCAGGTCACCAGAAATGGTGCAAATACAGCTCAG
This sequence comes from Poeciliopsis paucimaculata, assembly GCA_903067055.1. NCBI lineage: Eukaryota > Metazoa > Chordata > Actinopteri > Cyprinodontiformes > Poeciliidae > Poeciliopsis > Poeciliopsis paucimaculata. The sequence continues at coordinate 85,271 of CAEGAD010036923.1, forward strand.
AAGGTAACAAGGTATCAGAAAGGCAAATGATTTTATAATTCCCCCCCCCCCTCTTTTAGTGACATTTTCTGAAAATGATGACTCTATAACATATTTACAAACAACAAACGTTTAATCAGACTCACATCCGTTTTCTACGGCAGAGCACTGTCTACCCCTCCCTCTTCTACACAAATACCACAGTCTCAGAAGAAAAATGTTGGATCAGAACCTCTAGTGAAATCCCCCCTCCACCCTCTCCAGTACATTTTTTGACATTGGTAAGCTGCTACAAACAACCAGACTCTCTGTGCAGCAAATTTCTGCGCAACAAGAAACTGTTGTGTGCTCAAGTGGGAGGGAAAAAGAAAAAAAAAAAAAACAAGAAAAAAACAGCATGTCTCCTGGCATATTTTGTGAGGTGAATGACAAAATGATGCCCAGAGGAGATGCTGCAGTGGTGAGCAAAAATTACCCTTAAACTCAGTCTGTGTTGTATTTTCCTTGCCTCCGCGGCTTCGGGTTTGCTCGTCTGACGTGTAATTCGCAGTGAAGGATGCGCGTTTGAACATGTGTTCGCCCTGTCACGGATTTCCTGGTATCCCACTACATTAATAATTGTACGTATATCAGGAGGGAGATCAGCTCTTTCCTCTCCTTAACTTTCACTCTTAATTATCTCTGAGCCTTCATCCCACTTCTCGGAGCGTCTATCCGCCGTGCGGCTGCCTGACAAAGGCAACAACAGAAATGATGCTCTTATTGTAGACGTGGGAGACAGTGGGAGGAGTAGGAGTGCATGTGCACACTGGGAATGTCAAGTCAGATTGTTTCTGCATTTCATCTCTCTGGCTCCTTATCTATTCAACTGTTTATCTGTACCTCAGCCGGAGTGTGTGCGGGCTCCTGCGGTGTGCTTCTCCGTGTGTTTGTGTGCTCCGGTTGCCAAAGCGGGGAGGCAGGCAGCTCGCTGTGTCAGAGGCTGTAGGGGGAGTTTTCAAACCCCGAGACAGCAGGGGTTGTGGGGAGGGGGGATTGTGTGTGAAATACAGATGTTAGAAATGGCTCCACTGTTTGCCTATTGTTGTCATTGCTCTTTTGGCGCAGAGGAGAACAGGCTCGGGTTTTGACTTGACAAGGGAGAAACAGAATGATAAATTGTCCCGCCAGCTTTCTTCCCAACGCCACCCCTCCCTCTCTGCACCCACTGTCACCACCAGTTGCCACGCCCCGCTGTAGATAGCATTATCAAACCCAACAGATTAGAAAGTTCTACAAGGACGGCGACACGGCGAGTCGAGGAGATAGCAGTCGGTATCCTCTTGCCTCCCTCAAGAAAGCAGGCCAGGAATTAACGAGACAAAAACAAACAGGGTCACTATCATGTTTAAGACATTATTTCAAAAGGCAGAAGGAATCGAATTAGACAAACGATTTCAGCCAGAGGTTTGCATGCGCTCATCCCGGGCTTGAACCTTCTGTTACTGTTGGGTATTTGAGGATTCATATGAATCACTCCTTTGCCAAAGTCGAATGCTTCAGCAACATACATCTGTGGTTAGTTTTATACACCAGCATCGGATGCACAAGTTTTCATCTCTGGTGGATTTTCTCGATTTCACAGAGGATTAAAGTAAGAAAATGGGCCTCAGTATGTACTGTACTTACACACACCTCATAGTAAGTGGCACATAACCACACGCTTTCTAAAGCTCCTGGCAGAGTTCTGCCTGAATATCTTACCACTCTTTTTGCCAGAGTTAACGTAAATTGGTTTGCTTTTAGGGATAGTCTGAATATTTTTATTAGACTGAAGTCAGGATTTGGGAAGGCCACTTTGGAAAAGTAATATTAGCATTTTTATATATTCCCAAAACAGTCTTGAAATGTGCCTTTTATGTGTTGACGAAATAAAGGTAGTTCTTCTTACCTCTATAACGATGTCAAAAAAATAAATAAGCTCTGGCTGCGAACCTTGATTTGTATATTCAAATTCAAAAATAGTTTATTGATCCCAAAAGGAAATTTAATACTGGATCTGTTCTTGCCTGTCCTATTGCTGCCCTAGACAAATTCTCTGACTTTTGAATATTGAGAACAGACATCAAAACCCCTGGCTTTCACATGGTATGTTCTGATATTTGGATTAGTGAATGTAATCCAATTTATCCTATTACCTGCATACCTGAATTTCTGGATGTCATCATCGCTGGTTTCCAGCGTACAGAGGACTCCCCTGTATGTGATCCCGCAGGTGAAACAATCCCCAGAAATGGACACTATCCAGTCCTGTATTGTTACATCACTGAGGATTAAAGTTTATTGAAATCCAAATCTCCACAGAGGATTGCCTTGGAAAACACCTCTGTTGTGTACCTCAACATTTCCTGATTACACAATACTTCTGTTTTACTCGGCCAGGCACATCAACCTGTCTTCTGATTCGTCAGACACTCAAAACGCTCCAAATGCATCGCATTGTGTCCTTGACGCTCCGCCAATATAGAGCTTGAATGTAAACAAACCGTATGTGGGAAATGCGTTTGGTGTGAACGCCCCATTAGCTTTTCCTCTGCCTACTTCCCCCAGAAAGCTGTGCAGTCATGGATCAGAGTTCAGTGAAATTATTAGAAAGTCGATCAGATGTTTTATCTATTGATATCGATCACATGTCTGCTGAGATACATGTCGATCAAGTTTATTTGTACGGAACATTTGAGCAGTTTGAAATGCATTATATTTTGAAAACATAAAAAAAAAAAAAAAAACATCATAAACACATATTGTTATTGATTTATTGTGCAACTCAAGTGGGCCACAAGGTAAATCCAAAATGAATTATGACTTTTTCTGTATGTTAAAGACACTGCAGCTGCAGGTTGCATAATTATTCCAAAAAAACAAGAGAAAAACCCAGTTCAAATCCATTATTACAATGAAATGTACACACATGGATAGTGCATGTTAATGCCTCTCTGAAGCTGGGTGCATGTACATATTGAACCTGTGCCTGTCAGAGGAAATAAGACGTCAGGCTTGTGCGGAGTGGAGCGCCGTGCTAAATAATCATCCATTGTGAGACTTCTGCTCCGAATGATAATGATTTTCACAAAACTTGTGTCCCAGTCTGGGCTCTGTACACACACTAATTAGCAAGCAGAACAAAGAAGTCAACCCCTCAGATCTCCTCTGCTGAATGCTGACGGTGGGCAGTTCAGCTGCAGCGCCAATTAAGTCCGGTGCTGTAGCGACTCAACAGGAAAAAAGTGCAGTATTCCTCTGTGAAATGAGGTCCGGCCTGACGAATTAGGGCTTCGGGTTCATGTTTAGCAGGTGCTTTTAACTGTTTGTGTTCTGGGGTGGCCGACTCTGCGTGGAGTGAAGAGAGAAACAAAACAAAAACATTTGACAGTGTAAATAAAACAGAGCAGAAAGCATCTTGGCTAATTAAAGATCTGGCACATAACGAGAACAAAGTAAGGAGGTGGAGATGTCTCTGCACTAATTAATCTACAGAGATTATAGGCGTAGATTTGGCCAGCATTGCTGTACTAATGAATCCATGCATTTTCAGAACAAACACACACACACACAACCATCGTGTGGCATCGTCACATCGCGGCACGTTGTGTTTCGAGAATAACGTCGAACTTCTTAGACGTTCCTGAGACGCTCACCTTCGCGCACGTCGATTCGCGTTACAGACCCTCCCACACACACGCAAACGCGCAGCCGTCATCCAAGCCTCCAGATCCCCAAAGGGAAAGTTAAAGATCTAAACTCCTCCCCGCCGCGCCACTCTGTACGTGTAACATTAATTTCTCATGATGCCAGTCCGCTTTCATCAGCGTTAAACTTTAGCGTGCCCACGAGACGACAGTTCGGGACAGACGTGGGAAGACTCCGGAGGGCTGAGTGGGAAGGAGAAGCAGTAGTGTCCCCCTTTTGCTCCTGTTTGTGGTGAAATCCCGCTACCAAAAAGATGGAAAGGGGGGAGCACAACAAAACAACAACGATAAAAAAAAAACCAAAAAAAAAAAAACTCATTTCCGGATGCCTTCTTGTGACCTGCGCGGTCATGCTTCCCAGTGTGCGTTTTGCAGGGTTTTCCAATTACAGTATAGAACAAAATAGGATGTGGTGGTGGAAACTTACACAGCCAGGGTGTCTGTGGGGGATGAGATGCTGTAGGTGTGTGTCTAAGGTCGCAGCTACATCTATTTCTTTCTTTATTATCTTGGCTCGATGTTGATATACTGTTATATAAAGCGGCTTTGAAAAATCATGCTACAGTGCGTCGCAGTACCGTTATTAGCCCTGAATCCCTTCACATTCTGTCACGCTGCAATCACACACTGAAATGTGTTTTATTTCTTTACATAATAAACCAGCACACACTATGCAAAAGTTGCCAATTGAAATGAAAATGCTACACGGTTTTCAGTATTTGAATTCAGTCCCTCTGAGTCGATACTTTGTAAAACCACCGTTTGCTGCAGTAACGTAGCAAGTTTTTGGGGGGGGGTTTGCTTCTGCCTGTTTTGCTTGTTTAGAGATAATTCCCCCCGCCCCCCCCACCCCCGTTCTTCTTTTCAACACAACTCAAGCTCATTCAGAGTGGATGAAAAGCATCAGTACACAGCAATTTCCTTGTTTTGCCACATTTTCTGCTGGGTTTAGATCTGCTCTGTGACTGGGTCCTTCTACCACACGAACATGCTTTGGTTCCAAACCGTCCCGTTGCGGTTCTGGCTGCTGACAGCTGGAACTCCACCCTACACTCAAATCTTTTGCAGGCTTCCACAGATTCTTTTGTCTCTCCATTCGTACCAGTCTGCTAGTATGAATGGCAGGTAAAGTTCAACTTTGGTCTCATAGAACTGGAGCAACTTGTTCATGCAAACAGCTCTACTAATGGCTTTCTTCCACATATGTTTTTTTCTTCTTGGCGATTCTCCATAAAAGGTACAATTGTGTGATGTCGTAAGTACAGTAATAGTCGTTCTGTCAGCAGATTCTCGTATCTGAACTGTGGGTCTCTGCCAGTCCTTCAAAGTTGTCACAGACCCACGGCCGCTTCTCTGATTAATGGCCTCCTTGCCCGGTTTGTCAGCTTCGGTCGACATCCATGTCTTGGTAGGTTTTGAGTTGTGCTGCGCTCTTTCCGATTTCAGGTGATGGATTGAACTCGGAAGATCTTAAAAGTTTGGAATATTGTTTTACGACTTAACCCTGACTTAAAGTTTCTCTGGGACTTTATAATTGACCTGTTTTTTTTTATTCAGCCTTCTACAGTCAGTCACAGTCGGTGCCTTGAGTTTCATTTACCAAAATTATGATTTTGTGTCGTACAAAAGCATGCCACACTTATTAGACTTTTTTTGTTTATAAAAATTAGTAGGGCTGAGACAATTAATCGGATTCGTTGTGATGAATTCTACTAATCAAATTTAGTATTTGATTAATTGTTAACTGGAGCATACAGACCCAAAAAAAAAGCCCATTTCAAACTAATTGTATTGATACAAATTTTGCTTTTAAGATGGAAATATATTTCAGCCAAAACCCCTCAAGTGCCATAACTTTAGCTTCTCCTGGTTCAAATTCACAATGTAATAAAATAGCTGTCCTTAATGTTTATTTACTCATTTTAATTCACCAAGATTAAAATGTTTTGGGGAGGAGGGGGAGGTCGCAGTTAAGGGGTTAAAAAAGGAATTTAACTAATTGTTCATTTTCATCTTTTAATGTATTTCTAATATTGCATAGGTCTAAGTAGTTAAATGACAAATCTGTAGTAGTTGCAGCCCTAAAAGTTAGTACACCTTGCTAATCTTTTCCTTCTGACTCACAATTATCTGCTGCTGTTTTGTTGGCCCGTCACACGATATCTGAAGAAGACGCACTGACCGTTTGCGGTCGTGCCATTAAAACATTTTGGAAAAAGTTCATTGGCTGCTCGTGTTTTTCAGCTGCCGGTAATCACTTGCAAAGATGTAGCTCTTTCCCCGCTGCCTCCGGGTTCTTGGTTTGATAGTTCATCATGGCTCATTCAGCTTCTTTCAGCTCAGACATTCAGCGTGCTTGATGAAGCACGCGGCACTGTCTGCCGTTTGCGCCGTTAGATTTGTTCTCTCCTCACCCAGTCGTAATAGGTTTGTCTTCATGCGCGCCCTCTTCGAGTTGAGAAAACACTTATGGAGAATTTGACCCTGTCCTGCTGATGGTTCCGGCAGGAAAGGAAGGAAGGAAAAATCTTTTCACGGTGCAGCGACGAGGAAGTTAGGATGCTGTCTGCAGGGCTTAGCGACTTCCTCTCCTCCCCTTCCTGCAGCCTTTTGAGAGCACAGCAGCGTTTCCATTTATCATGCATCACCTTTCCGTGATAGCCTAGCCAGCTAGTTTTACATTATGTATTGTGAGCCAAGTGGCAGTATGAAGGCTTATTGCCACAAAAGGAACAGTCAGCGCTTAAAAGGATTTTCTTCTTCCCCGTTTAGCTTCCTTTTTTTTTTTTTTTTTTTTTTTTTGGCCTTGTTCACTTCTGCGAGGTGAACGAGGCTTTTAATCTGCCTAACACATGTTGGTGCCGCACAGAGACTTTCACGTTTCTAGTTCATCTATCGCTTCACGTAATCCAATCGGCCATGGCTAGACAGCAGCTGAGACATGTCTCTGCGTTATCTTCCGGAGCGCAGCGCTCTAAACTTCAGCGATTTTAACTTTCGGCCTGGGAGCACACTTTCATCCACCCCTGTGACGTTCTAACTTTATTGAGACGTTACGTAATCCTCGAAATCAAACGAGCCTCGCGCTAAACGGTGAAGAGGAAACAAAGGGAGAACGAGGTTCAGACTGCTGCTGAGGAGGAGAAACTGTGAGGACAAAAGAAAAAAAAAAAAAACGAGACACAAGCCGCAGAGAGATATGTACATACTTTTCAGAAGCCTGACGTTTGAGCTTAAAACTACTGTTTTTGATACTGAATTTTGGGATTTCTTTACCCGTAACCCCAAATCCATAAGCGTCCAAAAAATGTTTTGCAAAAAGCCTCAAATGTTTTACTTTACAAAATGACTATTTCACTTTCTGACCGGCAAGAAATATTGCACTTTTCCGCAATATTCAAATTGTTTGAGCCCTGCTTGCATTCCTCCAACGTGCGCTCTCCCATTGGAATCTTTGCGGGGCATCAATATGATGGATTAATCTAGTCCTGCTGGAGAAAAAAAAGATAATTACTCAACACAATAATTACCGCTTGCCCCATGCTGAATCACACTCAGTTGGCTGATAAGATTTTGCTATCACAAGCTGAATGAATTACACAACTTGAAGGACAAGTGGAGAACTTCAGAGGTTAACATTGTTTTCTTCCTCCATCGCTCCTTTAATACTCTTTAATGGAATCTCAACTTGACCCTCAGTTCTTATCTTAAGCAGCACAAACAAAAAGTCGTTTTCTTTACGCTCACAAAGGAAATTATAGACAAAACACCACGCTACAGAGGCATCCTTCAGTTTCCCAATTTCCATGCCGGGGGTAAGCGTTTCCCCTCGTTTCCCAGGGCCAAATGTTACAAGAACGAATCATCCAAACAGTAATTAGAGCTGATTCTTGCGCGGCAGCCCCTAATTTGGTCGAAGTTGTCAGCAGGCAATTATGGCTGTTGGATAACAGTGTGAAAATAGAAGTTGTATCTGAATGCCTCTGCTCGTCGCAGTCGCGTTAAAGGGCACGAGGTGAGCCGCTTTGTCTTGCAAATTAACGGCCATCTTTCTTGCGAATGCGAACGCAATACCTAAATGCAGACTCGCATCTCCGTTCATGGCCGCATCTCTGTTAAGCTGCAGGAATCATCAACACCTACAATCTCCACAGCTCCAGACGACATTTGCAGTGGAAGACAGAGTTTATTATTAGCACTTTTCACCAGGGAAGCATCACTGTGGACCAGTGTGTCCTGCACTTCATAAATACTGGTTTAATGAAAGGGCAGTAAACAGAAAGACACTGTTGAGCAAAAGACACAAAAGGTCCAGTTGAAAAAAAAGGGGAAACACCTGTTTATGACTTTTTCATCACAGTTCTAGAGCTGTGAGGATTTCGCCACATAAGCAAAACTCTTTAAAAAAAAAAAAGAAACTAAAAAACCATTAGAGACCCCTGTGTTGTTTTCCGTCACCCTGATAGTTGAAAACCTGAACAGCATGGAGTCCTTTTGTGGTTCGCCTCTTTGAGTCGAAACATCTTGAATATCTCCGTGTGACTTGGTTGAACACTGAATATTTCTGTATGTAAATTGAATCCTGTTCATTGTTGACATTTGGCAGTGTGTAAGGAAACCAAATTGAGCTGAACTGAACAGATCAGGCTTTTTCTGCAATTAGAGTTAAAAGTCTTTTGAATATGTGACAGCGGATTTGAACACTGAGAGACTGACATCTCCGCCATTTCTTGGCAAAACAACGTAACTGGATGAAAAATGAGAAGTGATCATCAGCTCTCAGTCTTGCTACAGTGTCTTCTCTGGATTTCGGCCGATGCCCAGAAAGCCAGACAGATCCTAAGGTGTAGTTTTGTGCCCTAACTTTGCTTTAAACCTCTTCACACCTTTAGCCCCTTCCTGTCTGGTATTAACGTTGTTTGTTTACCACCAAAAACCTGTGGGGCGGTTTACCTAAGAGATTAGATTCAATTATTAAGTGGTTTTGGGTGACTTCTGCAGACGTTCGGCTCTCCAGATTAGTAGTTAAGAGCATCAGAGTAAATGTTTTCAGCTAGACCCTACTTTGCTCGGTTTATCGCATAAAGTCCTAACTTTTATAGTTGTAATGTGACAAAATGGGGGGAACAAAAAATATCAAGCGGTTAGACTATGTTTGCCAGTCACTGTGTGGAAGCAAGTTCATTGCATGGCGCAGATAGCCCTGTAGCTATAGTGGGGAGACTAGCGGTGCTCAAGTAATTAATTCATCAGTGAGTGACAGTTAAGCCGTGAGGCAGATGTTCGCTCGTCCTTAATAAACAGATAGAAGTAGATTTATGTGGAAAGTCCACTGCGATTTCCTTTTTTTCTTTTTTCTTTTTGGTGGTGCGCCTCTTCCCTGCGTTTGCTTCATTTTGGCTGACGTGCATGCGCGTTTATACATAATGCAGTCGGTGCAGCCGCCGCCCGCAGCCATGCTTTTATTTATATTCCTAAGGTCTTTGGAGTCCTCCTATGTTGTCTCGCACTCGAAGGAGGATCCATCAAGACGGTAGAGGGGAAAACAACAGAGGAGCAGAGGTCAATTGAGAGCGTGGCGCACATCAGAGGAAACAATGGCTGCTGAATTATTGAGACCTTCCTATCCCATCAGCTATTTGTCCCACGCCTAATGGGTTTCCTTCTCTAAAAAGCAGCGTGTGGGAGAGGAGAAGAGAAGGAATTTACTTTCCTGTTTTCAGAGGTGGAAAAAAAAATACAAGAAAACTGTTTTTTTTTTGGGTTTTTTTCTACCTTAAGACAGGAGGGTTCTGTCTCGGCTTGTTTAAGAGATCTCTTCAGACTTTTACTCTAACTTTGGGTTATCACACTGCTTTAATGGATTCCTCTTGACGGGTTTAAATTATTTAGTAACCGTGTGGAGCAGTGAAATTCCAGTGATGCCGGCAAAAATTATGCTGCATTCTAAACACTAGCTTATTCTCAGACACGTTTATTGAAGAGGCTGAGCTCAAAGGCTGCCTGTTACTGTCTGCGACTACAGAGGGATCAGTCTGCTAGCTCGCTTCGATTAATTCGCTCTCACTCCCCCCGCAGCTTTTTAGATTTAGCTCCCACCACACACACATCGGTCAATGGGAGTTCAGCACAAGCACACGCATATTCACGCACACCCACACACACATCAAAATGCTCCCAGTCAGGAAGGCAGCCGCCGGACTCCCATGTCCACACGCATACGTTTTTAACACTTTTCCAGAGCGGGTGTGTGCTCCTGCGGGGGTTTATCGGGTGGGACGATGTCCTGCTGCGAGTTCAGGAATCTCAGTCTGTCAAGCTGGCAGTCAGGACTCTGCAGGAGTCTCCTGAGCACAAAAGCGAAGTCAAGGGCCAATAAATAGCAGCGGGAAAACCCGGGGGTCAAATCAATACCGAGACCACGCAATCTCCCTGCACCCCGGTACAGGATCTTCTCAATCGCTTCAAAGTTTAGCCGCCTCTCGCCCACAGAGGCGCATTCGCACACAAGACTCGCGCACGCGCCTTTGCACCTCAGCCGCGTGAAAGTGGCATGTTGTGGGCTGCAAGCATCTTCTCCTGAAATCGTTACATCAGGATTTCATGCTCGCCCAAAGCTTACAGCGCTTGTTTTGGAAGGGTCTGCTTGGGCGCGATTGCTGTCAGATTGTGTAAATCAACGCAGAGGAAAAAAAAAAAACAACAACTAAACTTCCACTTTCCTGCTTCTCTCCTTTCCAAGGTGTCAGCTGTTCATGTAATTTGCTGAGGGAGTACTATTTCCTCTCACTGTTTATTTTGAAATAAGTACTCATATGGAGGTGTGTAGCGATGTTGGACGTTTTAAGTTCAAGTTATTGTTCGGCAACCCCAGAAAACCATACAGGTAAACCTAAAAAGAAAAAAAAATACAAAATAATAATAATAATAACCACTCAGATAGTTTTCACAAAGTCAGTCTTCATCCAGGACGCACAACTCTTTCGTTCAAGGTTGAATTTAGCTTTAGGTTGTTAAAAAACAACATTTTAGAGTCTTTTAACATTAGTCATTGTTTTCTGTTGTCCATATGCATGTTTTGTTAATTGTAATAAATGCAGGCATACACAAGCAGACGTCCAAGATGTGAAATATCCCCAGTCCTGCCCAAATTATAGTTTTTTAAAGTAGAGATGGCAGAGGTCTGTAGCTGGACTGGTACTTCTTTAACCCAGCAGCTTGAGCAGTCAGAAGTCAGCTGAAGCCTGGAGCAGTCGCACCAAAACAGTCAGAGGGGCGCCGTCTGAATGTAAATACAGAATTGATGAATAATACATCGGCATATGCAGTTAGATCATAAACGTATTCATGATACATTGCTGTAGTGGCACTGTGTCCCGCCTCGTCTCGTGACGGCGTTGACCGATTCCTGCTGACAGAACAGAAAATGTCTCAGCTCGGTCTTACGGGCTCACGGTAGCGACCAGATGCAACTGAGAGCACAAAACAAAGAAGGAGGTGCTGGATTACATCTGGTATTTAACAATAATAAGGGTATTGTCTGAAAATCAACAATGGTTGATCTGAATAATGGCCACTGTGCCAGTGACAGAGCAGGGGTCATGCTGTCTGAATAAAACATTGTTTATCCCTCAGCCCTCACTGTGTTGGTTGAAACAGTTTATGCTTTTCCGTCCTGTAGTTTTGTAATGTTTGGCTTAAAATCAGCTATTTGTATTTATGCAGTTACAATACTTGGTTTATCTTTGCAATGCTAAGAACTGCATGGCCATGTCGTTTACATTAAAGATGCTAACATTAGATAAACAAAGCTCAAACTTTATTATGTCTAAATGAAGGAATTTTGAATAACACAATTCATAGTAAATTAATAATTCATGAATCATGACACGTCTTCAATAACTTTATGGCCAATCCTTAAGTTAAACCGGATGTTAGCTTGTGCTAAGTAAGTTAATACAGGTCTGATAAAGTAAAGACGGTGTTGTGGATAGCTAATACTACTACAGGTGGACTTTGTCATAAGAAATAATCCCAATAAATACAATAAATGCTCTTTTACATGGATGACGTTGAAACAAATGCAAATTTTTCCGCTCAACACAGCCAAATGGCAGCTTCTTCAAAGATTTGACAATTTTCTGATTTGTAATATGATTATTTTCTGACTACATCTACTTTTCCCACCACAAACTTTCAGTTTCAGGTAATGTGACTGAATGCACTGCTTAATGGGGAAATCTGACCACGTTGTCTTCAGTCATTACAGAAATGAATTACCTGATCAGTTTGTGACCGGATCATTACTGAGCACGTGATATGTAAAAACATTTTACTTGATGTAAATGTAAAATTAAAAACAAACGTTGTTTTACTCCCACAATCACAGAAACCGTCAATAACAGACGGTTGGGTCAATTACTACACCTTCCATGTCAGACTCGCTTGTGATCACATTTCTTTTATTTATCAGGGTTTTGTTAGAAGCTGCTCACAACCTCACAGGAAGCCTTTACTGCTAATAATACACATGATATATTTTTCTATACTTTTTATACAGTATTTATGGGTGTAAAAGTGCTCAGGGAATACGAGCCAACTTCTAAGATGGCCCTTCTCAGAGCAAGGAAGGGGGAAAAATAAGAGAGAGACGCTGCGACATCCCCTGTGTGGGATCTGTTTTACACATCATTTAACTGAGAAATTGTGTTTCTCTTTTAACACATCTCAGCAGCCATTAGCGAGAATTTGTACAGACTCGCTAAGTTTCGTGGCGCCGCCGCTACACGCAAGTGGCTAACCGCCGTTATCGCGTCTCGGGTCTGAACAATTACGAGCGACCATGTTCTTGTGAATATGTGTCACATTAAATTTGTCCTGACAGCAACGGAGGAGGGAGGCGAGGACAGGAATGCTGCAGGGATTATTTGTTGAGCTCGGGAGCCCATTTCTTCAAGGCATTAGCTGCCTGGTGGAGCGCCGGGCGGCTGACAGGGAGCCATGACACGGCGTGTTGAGCCATTTGGGAGTGCTACAAGAAAACGCGCGCGTTACTTGGTGTGCGAGAAATGCAGCTTAAGCATTTCATAGAAACGAGATGCAGATATGAAGCAAGCTGTTAAAAAAAAAAAAAAGAAAAGAACCCTGCAGCTCTATTGAAATGGGTTTTATGTTAATTATCGGCCTGTTTGTTACCAGACACCTAAAACCATAAAATCTGAAGAGGCACTGATTGGTTTAAAGTGAAGAAAAACGACGCAAACTGTCTGTTGTAGCCTTGTGATGTAAGCCTAAAGCAACATGTACAAAAGATTTGATGCAAACCTGTTCATCGCCGCCATAGAAACACCATGAGGGTTCAAATATGAATGAAAAGATTTAAATTTCAGTTAAATTCTGATGTATGTGGAAAAAAAAAGTCATCAAGGCACTTTTAAAACAGGGTTATTTGTACACATATCCCATTCAGAATATAAATCTTCACCTTTGCTCTGAGATTTCCAAATATTTCCATATGGAGGCTGAAAATTCAAAATAGCAAAAACAGAGAAACTTCATCAAGCCTTCATGTTATCTTCTGATAGCCCTGCACTCGCCTATTCTTTTTCCTCCTGGATGGACCACGGCAATATCTCGAAATGTAATACTTACACTTAAAAAAAACATCTCTTAACATCTCTGTGGTTTTGACCTTAAACTCCTCACTAACATTGAAAATCACATACTTTTAATCTATTTTTAAAGGATTTTACTGACTAAAGAAGATATGAAGTTAGCTACTATTCATTTTCAGCGAGCTGTTAAAAAAATGTAACGACACTGTTGAGTGTGATTGTCAACAAAAGGTAGTAGCTCTTCCATATAGTTCACTAAGCGATCAGAGAAAGATCACAAGTTGGAGCCTTGCACGCTAAAAATGCTTTAAAAATCTTAAAAATTCTTATAGTCACTTTTTCACTGCACCACCAGTATTTTTCTTGCTATAAAGAGAATAAATCATCATATGAAAAAGTAGTTTTTAAAGTCTTACGCAAAAGTAAGACTTTAAAAACACCAAGTGGGGTGTGTTAAGGACAAACTGCTGAAACGAGCCTGTCCTGGAGAGTAAACGTACCAACAGACTGCTCAAATGCTCCTGTATAACACCACTGAAACACTTTGCCACTCACACTTCACTGCACAGATGTTACTGCAAACGTGAACTCTGTACATGAATGATTAAAAATAAGCAGTTGCGTTCACAGCCTCCTGTATGTCAGTAGCACCAGCATTGGTTTGGTGTGAACTGCTTGAAAGCAGCAGTGGTGCACATCAGTGTGCATTTTAAACATTTTAAACAGATTATGAGATTGTTCTGGTTTTGTTTTTCTGGATTATTCTGAAATAAGAGCAAATCATTTCTGCACTGGGTTTTGGATAGCTGTAAAAAAAAAAAAAAAAAAAGTCAAGAGAATCTTTACGGCCGCGGGCCTCCGAGCAAAAGCAAATGGATAAACAATGCAGAAATGCATATGTCTGCCCACACCCTTCTCTGTTGCATGTAAATAACATTGCCTTTAAGGTTTGCTTTATTTAAAAGGAAGGAGCTACAAAATAAAACAACAACATTGCCATAGAATTTCAGAGTGGTATTTTAACAGTGTGACCTTTGAGTGAGCTGTATACATGAAGACAGCGGTGTTGGAGCCTGATGAATAGCTCGGGTCTTTTCCCAGCTGGGAGAGCAGATGCTGAAAGACAGAATATGTTTTTCTATCCTCCTGCACTCCCTCTTTATTTATTTATTTTTTTTCCCCCTCCCCGCTTCTAATCTTATATTAGAGACATGGGATTGGGGTGGGAGAGAAGGGTGTGGGGAGTGAGGGGGCAGTTGTTTGGAAATGACACACTATTAACTGTCCTGGCGTTAATCTTAATGCTTCATGCTAGAGGATACACACAATCCATTTTAATGCAATTAGCTCTTGCCAGGAAGGATGAGTTATTCAATGGAAGCATAATTGCATCCTCAAGTTTTTACACTGGTTCATTCCAGGGATGTAATTACTTTCATCCATGGTTTAGCACATGGTGCCATTCAAACGTGCGGCACGCGGCACAGACCAGTGCTTTCGCTGGGACACGTGCGCAGTCGTATGGAATTAAGTCGACAAGCAATGCATCACACAATCACGCAACTTTACCTCATTATACAAAGTGGAAAAGTAAAATTGCCTGGCATCAAGTTTCATCAGAGCTCGCGTTCACGGCGAATCCCCAAACGGCGACCCGCAGACACACCGGGCCTGGAGATTGATGGACCGACTTTAGATTTGGGACGGCCGCGTCTTTCTTCCGTCTTCCAAAGTCATCGGGCTGCTTTTCTGTAGCATCAATGTGACAAAAGCTCTAAATATTACAGTGCATTACTTCAGATAAAAATTGGGAATGCACAGCACACTCCAGCAGTTTCTTCTCTGTTTATCTCCTCTTACATTTCTTTTTTTTTTGGTGATTTTGTATTCTACTAAGCCTCTAAGTCCTCCCGACTGTTGATTAAATTAGTAAACGGTACTTTGTTGTGTCGTCTCGCATTTTCAGTTTTAAAGTTTGTTGGTTGAAAATATAAACAGCCACAGCCTCTGACAGATGTATTCATAATCTCTGGTCCTCAAAATTCACCTAAATTAGTGAATAAAGTTCTCCAGTGTCACCAGACTTGCCATTAAGAAGATTTTGGCAAAGTCTTGAAGCGATATTGTAAGCTTTGAACATCTCAAGCGTCATTGTTGAGTCCATCATCTGAAAACGGAGGAGTTGTGGTTTAGCTTAACCCTGAATACAACAAAATGTGCAAAACCAGCGTCATGGTGTTCAGGAGAAACGGTTAAGATTGACCGAGTGGATGAAGGGACTGAGTTAAATACAAAGGCAAATAAAAAAGACTTGAGACTTAGGGTGTTGTTCAATTTCCTGCACCGCAGTGACCCTAAACGTACAGCTGGAGCTGCGATAGAAGAGCTTAGATCGAAACATATCTGCGTGCTACACAGGCCTTGTGAAAGTTTAGACCTACATCTAGTTGAGTGCAAATGGTAAGACTTGGAAACTGAATATTCCCTCTATCCACGCTGACTCTGAGCTTGAACTATTTAGCAAATGGGGGAAATGTTTAATCTTTAGATGAGCAAGGCTATTAGAGATGTACCTCAAAAGATTTGCAGCTTTAATTACGGGAAAATAAGTACTACCAACGAGTTAGGGGAGCTGAATTTACATCCATACCACAGTTTTTAGATTTGTTTTTTGGAAAATTATTTATTATCCTTATTTGGATTGGTAAGTGTAAAACCCAATTAAAAGACATTGAGGTTTGTGGCTCTACTATGGCAACATAGGAAGACGTTGTCAACTGCTATACAACCGCGATACATAAAACCTACAAGAGGAGACGCGCTATCGAATCCACGAGAACAAAACAAGACGGGATTTTAAAACTACTTTCAAGAAGCCTTCAGAAATCATTTTGATGCTGCACAAAGGTTTTTATTCTCAAACTTTAATCTCAAACACAACAGACTCTTGCTTTTTCGGATTTCTTTTACCTCTTCAGACCTTAGGACAGCTCTTCAACCATGCATGACCTGCAGTACAACACTTCCCATTTCCCAGTTCCTGTTGATGGTGTGTTACTGTGATGTAGCTCAGCACACCACTATTTGTCCAGTCGTTGGTTGTTCCAGTGATGCTCTCTGCCTCCTTCAGCGTCTGAACAACCTACAGTGCTGACGTGTTGTTAGCGTCTCGTGGATTTAAGAATAGTTGGAGAATCTTGTATTACAACTTCATCAGGCAAAGCCATGATGGCCTTCACTGGCTAGTGCTCACAAGATAACTGTCACCGCAATGACAAATGTTACGATGTCATCACAGTATCCAGTACGACAAAATCTTGTTACACCCCTATTGAGAACTGCTGCTATTATGCGGCAAACTAATGTTATGTTCAGACACTTGGTCTTGAGTCTCATTTCCAGTTTTGCGTTGAAATCCACATTTTTTTGTTTGGTGGTTCACGTCAATAATTAAATGCGACAGCAGCAAGATTTCTGCGTGAACAACTAGGGGCTCCGCCGTGACGCAGCATTGCTCCGTTTATGGCAGTAATCATAGATGGAATCGTTTTTGGATCGTTTTTAAAGTTTATTCAACATTTTGAGCCAACAGTATCGGTAGCAAGATCATAACAACATGAAGGAAGCTAACAGAAAGAAAGCACAAGGCCTTCTTTTCGATCATTGACTGCGACGTCTGTAGTGTGTTTTGTGATCAGAGCAAGGAGCGGTGGGGCCGCGATATGCTGCGCGTCAGTGACTTTTTTCATAAGTTTGTAATCAGAATTTCTTAGCCATTGTTTTCATCCGGATTTATCTCCTCTGGCTTCTGCTGGTGCAGCATTGGGATGCATGTCTCACGTCGATCACATAAAAGCCAGATGAAATGCGTCATGACTGTTTGAAAACAGATACACACCCGACTTAGTACCACAAAGAAGGGGGGGGGGGATTTTTGCGGGGTTGAAAAGATCACACTCGGGTCATTGAGATTGTCGTAAAAAAGTTAGATATCTAGGCCAAAAAAAACATGGATTTGCCTTCTGTGTGAACGTCAGGAAGAGTTGTCGTCTTAACTTTGCTAAAATATTCATCCTGCTTGCCTTGTGCTGAATAACTCAGATGCTAAGCCCCCCCCATCCCCATTTCAAGTCTATTACTGTTGTAAATCACATGGAGGGCAAATAAGGAAGGCTTAAAGCAGTGTCCCTGTGAGGCCAGTGCTTAACCAGTGATGTCTGGGCAAATAAAGGATTCTGTGCAGCAGGACGGGGAGAGAATAATCCCAATGAGTTGCCGCGAGGGAGATTGTTCCTCAGTCCAAATCTGTAAATAATGGAGATGAAAGAGAACCAGGCCTACAAATGATCTCGAGTGGCCCTGAGCAGCCCACGGGCCCCGAGTCACAACCGGGGGGAAGGCAGAGGCTCTACATCCACCCACAACTCCAGCCCAGGCCCACAGTTATATTTGGCAAGGCAGCTAAGCTCAGCCATTTAGAATGAGGGGGTTGTTTAATTGTTATGCAACTGTTTCACTTTTCTTTTTTTTCAGCTCATCATATTTCTTGTAAAACTAACACACGGCTTTAGAAAGGCGAGCAAAGTCACATTTCTTTTGTCGTAAAACTTTCTTCCTTTCGCCTATGAGTTACCAGGTCACATCTAAACGTCAGTAAACTTCCTATTGTTGCGGCCAATCACAACCAATCAAAGAAGCACGTGATCTCCACTCATTCGATCTGGCTCACTTTCACTGGAGAATAAAAAATATGTCTGCACTAAATAGGACTATATACTTAGGTAATATTCTGTGGTCTATCGAATGTTGCTGCTGTGACCTTCATTTTTAACCCTCTGTGTCATTATGCAGTGACCCCCTACTCTGTGAAGGGGGTCACTGAATAAGTCAGAAAATGCTGACGAGCTTTATTTTTTTCTTTCTTGAAGCAAACTCATCATATTACTTGATAAATCTCCAAGGCCTTCCTGAAGAATCCCTGCCAAACAGCTGATATCGACTGCAAAACTTGGACAACGCTCACATCTAGGATTGTCATGCATTAATGTGTGGTCACTTGTACACAGTACTGAGTTCGTCTTCAGAGACTGTTTGCTTCCCTTAAGCTGCTTCTGATGTACTGTTAAAGCCATCATTCATTGACCACTGATTTGGGTCTGGACATCGACTTGGCCACTCAAACGCGTCTTTTGGGACATTTCTCCACTACCTTGGTTCATTTGGAGCAGGGTTGTCCAACGTGTGGCGCGTGGGCCATTTGCAACCCTTGAAAATATTTTGTGTGACTCACAAATACAATTCAAGAACACTTAAAAAATGGACAGTGTTAAATGGAATGTAATGCATTAATCATTTACTTTCATTTAACAGTGAACAACTGCACGAAAAGACTGCGGCACACCCCTTGATCAAACCTCTACAGTGAGCCAGGAATAGACGACAACCTTTTTTTTTTTTCTCAGATTAATTAAATTAAAAACAACTGACTGGCTATATTGACTGATTTGATTGACAAGCTTGTTTCATGAAAATATTGTTTGTATTAAATTAGCTCTTTTTATCGTAAAAAATAAATCTATTGTAATTTTTGCTGTCTGCCAGCATTTTCACTACGAAAATTTTAGCAATTGATGCACAAGCCTGGATACTTCTAATTTAGAGACACATTTTGTGCAGGATGTCTCAGGCAGACATGAGAACAATTTACTTGCTCTAACTGTATTCGTCCAGACTTCCTCTCATTGCTTAGATAAACATCTAGTTTATCTAACTGGAGCTATTCTCCAACGTTCTAGAGCAGACTTGTAAGTAAAATGTATGTTTACAAGAATCAAACTGATTACAACTCAATAAATCTACCCATTTTATCAATTTAAATAATTGGACAAGATGTGTGAGCATACAAACGCTTAACATGTGAGTGTGTGCCGTTGCACTTCACCCCATCAACTGACGCAGAGCCTCTACAGAGGTAAATTTGCATGATCGGTGGAGCGATTCCACTTAATAACACTCAACATAACACATGCCTGAGCCTGTGCGTCTGCAGACACGCTATCGCAAAGTTCAAGCACATCTTGTGATGCAGACATCCCGCCAGCTCATTCATAAATGATCTGAGAGTATGATACAGCCCAAGGAGAAAAAAAAGGGAAAATGTGTAGCTGTCCAAGCAAATTCCACTGACATGGTGCTTTATGGGGAGCGCGCCGGACTTCAGAGCGTTGGAGAGCGAGAAAGAGGATTCCGTTTGGTGTTGCACCTCCGGGCCACAGCCGTGGAGACACAAGTGCAACTATGACATCCCTTTCATTGACTTGATGCTGAAATATTTACCAGTTTACGCCAAGGTTCTGTGCTAAGAACACTTTTAGTATTTCTCTTCACTTAGAGTTCTCTGACGTCCACATTGTCTGAATACAAAGATGAAGGCAATACTTTGGTATTTGCTAATCGTCTTTCCTGTTTTCGTCAAGCCGCCAGTTACTGGTAGCGTGTGTGCCTGGAAATGCATCCAGCGCACTGGGTGAGACAAGACACACCGGGTTTGTAATATTTGTACTTTTTGTGCAAAAAAAAATAAATAAAAATTTCAGTTTTACAAAATTCCAAACTTTTTCAGTCTGACTAAAAAAAGAACATGGTGGACTGCACTGAAAATAAATCTCCTCCCAGATTTAATTTATTTTCTTTCACCATTTGTGAACGTTTGAGATCACATGAGCATTCCACATTTCCTAATGTTTATTTCTCTGCTTTTTTGATGAAATGTTCCCACTTGTCATTAACAAGAAGCAAACACAATGTTACCAAACGAGTGCAGCTGAAACAACTACTTGACAGTATTCTCAGGGCTAATAGTGACATTTATTGCACCTACAGTTGTTATCCAGCTGCCAGGTTATGGTTACCGCCTGCTGCAATAATGACACCAAATGTTTACAGTGTAGGCTTTGACCTTATTGAATGGCGCTTCTTCAATCTAAAAACACAGCTGCTGTCACCCTTCTTGCGATGCGTTTTGATGTACTTTATAGTCAAGTTTCGTCTAATCTGATGATTAAAGGAAGCCCATTCTGTCATAGTGTGGGTTATCCTGCCCCTGTATAATGTATTGTGTGGGGACTGGGTTGAAAATTGTAACATTTACAGTTTACTGCAGCATCCATTATTGTGGGGTGCTGGGTGCCCTGCCCAATAACTGCTGGAAATAAGTACCAGCCCCTTTCTAACATCAACATGAGAAAAGCTCATGTTGCCCTTTCTGCTTGATTTAACAGCAATACAGTGAAGAGTTAATCTGTTGACTATTTATTTGGATTAACCAGTTAATAATTGGATAGCATATCATGCTTAATTGTAGATTTATTTATTGATTTACTGAATTTGACCCAGATGTAGCTAAAACTACCTATTGATGAGCTCTAAGTAGAACATAATTACAGACAAAAATAGTATTTTTTTTTTTTTCATCACAATTGTAAAATGTATAAATTTCTTGTACAGTTTTGGTTTAATTTCTGTTCTGAATATGTTGGGGGTGGGGGTTTAAGCAAATGGCCTTTTTGAGTCTGTATATTTTAGTAAATGATTAATTGAACTGCCTTGTTGCTGAAAAAAAAAATGCTTTAGAAGTAAAACTTATTCTTCTTAAATTAGTTAGCGATTATTTAAATTAAATGATTAGTTATTTCAGTCCTAATCTGCATTCGTGTAAATGTGAGGTATAAATTATCTTAGGGTTGTGCCGCTCATGTCTTATTACACTATTAAAACACATGCCATATATAAAATCATATGATGGAAATCAATAATTTCTTTTTTCATTTCAATCCATATTCTTTTCCAAATTTTAACTTGACACTCGCCGCTTCACTTTATCAAAACTTAGTCTTGGAATTCTAAATTACCCTCAATTACCCAATTTATGCCACAAAGTTGTTTTTTATATGTCTACGATAGACTCGACATCTTTTTTTCAGTCTACAAGTACATTTCTATCCTGCTTCCTCCGGGTTTCAACAACGTCGCGGTGTTTGACGAGGCAGCGTGCTTCAGGGTGAGGTCAGCCCCATTAACCTTGCTTACCATCCTGAAGCATCTGTTGCAGGGCGCCCTCCATCACTGCTGGCCTTCCAGCAGAGTTATGACAAGTCCTCCTGGCCTTACAGCTCCCTGTTCAAGATGAATGGGCGTGGGCCCCTGCGCCCAGGTGAACGAGTGCAGACGCTTTCTGCCATGGGGGCTGCTGGCTGCCAGACCAACGGCGAGCCACTCTAAAACTGACAGCTGCCGAGCCGAGACATCAAACCGGATTAGGAAAAGCTTCCAGGAGCCTTTTTGGTACCTGGAAGACAACATTTCCAGAAATAACTAAGCGAGCCTGACTCAAAAAAAAAAAAAAAGAAAATCTTTAGTCTAACATTTAGCATATTGGGATGGAGCATTTTATGTCGACGGTGTTTAATGTTACCCGTCGTAGTTACCTTATGTAGGGCCCTTGTGTAATGCCACTACACAACAAGTGCCCCACACAAGGTTGGGCACTTGTGTAGTTTCGCTTTGTATACCATTCACAAGGAGCTTGAGTGGTGTACTCAAGCTCCTTGTGAGCTGGTTGATCAGGAACTGTCAAGAGACAGCAGCGAGAGCCTGTCTTATAAGTCAGCATGGCAGCACCATCAGAGGGCAGTGGGGCTTAGACAGGAGCTGCAGGGATATTCTGTACCATGCTGCTGAAATCTGTAGAAATCCAGGGCTTGGAAGCTGAGAAAAAAAATCCAGCTTCTCCTGTTGCTTGTTTCTGTTTCGTCACATTTTATCAATTGCCTTTTCCTTCTCTGCTACATTGTCACAAAGATAAGAGGACCTGCTCCATGTAGGGCTAATGTGTTCGTCTGTGGTTTGAGCCACAGTTTAACAGTTGTAGACGTTAGAAGAACTAACAGAGGTTCATTTACTTTCTTTGTCAGCTCTCTGCTTGCTCCTTTCTGCCACGTTTTGTTTTCCTCTCTTGCTTTCTCGCATTTGTATTTTTCTGTCGGAAGCTTTTTGTTCACGGACACAGTCGGACTCCAGCCTTTCGTGGCAGGACGTAGAGCACCCATTATTCAGGCCTCGCCTCTTGCCCAGCTTGCTTGGTCACCCATCCTCAGCCGAGTGACAACGAGGCCGGGCAGCAGACGAGAGCCATGAAAGGTGAATATGACAGCGAGCAGGCTGCCTTGAATACGGATCGAGGTTTGGTTGGAAGGAAACGGGGAGAACGAAGCTGTTGGAGGGCCCAAGTTGGGGCTCATTGCTCAACTGTCAGCGAGGAGGTCGGGCGAGGAGGCTGAGCTTGTCCTGCTCAAGACGTCAGAAATGGCTACAGACCATCGAACGCTGAAGTGTTTTCACTCAGCGCTTACTGAAGGTGGCACCAGACGTCTGAGGAGTGACTCAATGCCGTCTGAGACTTAACTATCTGCTTAAGTCATTTAAGATTTTATACAATTAGGAATTTTATTGTGTTACCGCAAATCGGCGAACGATTTTTGTCTCTGCGGTGGACATTAAAATTCAATAAGGTGCCCGGAACATGTAAAACGGTTCAACAAGGGATGAAGAGGCATTAGAGAGCTTACAATGTTTTGCTCAAAACCGCTCTTGTCAAAGTAAATCTGGTTAAATAATCATCACCAAAACAGACCTTGTATCCATCTTATAATTGCTGACAAGCACATTTTCACTGGTATTTTCATTATTAGTCTTGAGTCCTTCAAAACTTGTTTAAATTCTCATTCTGATAAAATGACAGCAAGTATATTTTTAGAAATCAGTTGGGGGTTCTCCATCTTTACTGGATATTTTTGAAGATTTGCTTGGAAACTGTGTGTGTGATTTCAGAGCAATCCAGCTGCCACCAAATAAATTACTGCTTCAAAAGGTGGCTTCCTGGATGGAAACAGAAGGCATGGGCTCACTTCAGGGAGCAAATACAGTGTCCCTTTTTCACTAAGTGCATTCACAGGTCTGCAGAAGGTTCCTTTGTGTTTCCTTTTTTTTTTCGGTTGCTTTTCTTCTTTAAGGTTAATTGAATCTTTTGACCCTCCCCCCGAATACTTTGTTGGCTTTCCTTCAAAGTAGGAGAAACTTTAGATCCTCTCCCACATGAATGGCTTTTATTGTTAGCTTGAATCTTCCTGCAGATGTAGTCTGAGGAGCCATGTTTTTATTTTTGTTTTTTATTTTCCAGGACAACACACCCACTGCCTTTTGGTGTCCATGCAAGAGTTAGACGCGTTCGTACGGGTTCATTGGATTTCCCTGAATTATGCTCCCCTCTTCGCCGTCATCGATCAGCACCTCTGGGTGACAGCAGGAAATCACATCATATTACTAGCCCTTTGTTAATATCGTTAGCGGATATTGTTCTGAGGCGAGGTGTGGACTTGCCCAATGTGATTAACTCCTATGATGAATTTGCTCTGTTGTTCGGAGACCGCTAACCGACTTCAGTGATTGACCTGAACCAGAAGCCTTCTAGGCATTTATTGATGTTCGCCAACCGTTATTCCTTTAATGACTGCACTCTGATCAGTGCCAGCTTTATGGCTTGAGGGGAAGCCGAGTTGAGTTTGCAAACTTTGACTAAATGGAGTTTTAGAGGCTGATGGCCACTTAACAGGGTTTCTGTGTACACATGTGGCTTGGCGGTGTTTTAGCGCTGCTGGAGTTTATTGCCTGCTAGATTTCCTGTTTTGGAGACGAATGCCCTCCCCACAAACGTTGGCATAGCAATTTCAGACAAAGCTACGTGAACAGCATAAGTCTAGACTTATAAAAAAATGGTCAGGCTGTTGCTCATTTTTTTGTAATGTAGAGGGGAAAAGGTCATAGAGGGCTTTCAAATATTGTTCGCACATGTTGACTGGGTACAAATTATAGTCTGTGCTGCTTTTTAGTAATTCTTAAAGCCAGCACAAATATATATATATATATATATATATATATATATATATATATAAATAAGATATCTACCTTGTGGTAGAATAAATAAAGTAAATTTCTACCTTATTTCAAATTTTTTATTGCATAAAAATATGAGTGTTTAATGTCGAAATGAAAACAAACTTCAAGAACATTTATAGAAAGGCTGGAAACTAGTTCTGAAAATCACTTTTAAGATGATGTCGCCCAATGAGATAGGCAACAGCTCTCTATGGACAGACTTTTAAAATGACAAAAGATACGCAGGCTACTTGAAATCTAGATATGAAGGTTGTTTGAAGATAAGTGAATAGATCATAGATATATAATTTTTGCTACTGGATTTAACAAATATGATATGATAAAAAGCTGTGTTTTGATTTTTTTTTAATATCTGGAGTCCATTATTTGTCTTCTTTATGCCGCTTGAATTTTGTTAAAATATTACAGAAAGTCAATGAGCATCAACTGAGAGGTGATAAACTATTCTGCGTGAATACAGAGAATTTTGTAATTCACACACCCATGCTTCTCCAAAGAATAAACAAAGATAGGCCTCTAGATTTTGAAGAAATCAAACAACAATTCAGACTTTATAGAAAACATGCCAAGCAATGCAGGCATTCCGTATGTTATAGATTTGAAGACATAATAGAGCTCTGATCAGATGTAGTGTTGTTTATGGCCATGTGTGGCCTTTAACGCTCTCGCATCCTAACAAGCACCACAAAATCTTTAAACTGTGCAGCATTATTATTTTTTATGTTTCATCCTTTATGAACTCCACCACAAGTGATTAAAATAAATCAATACAGCGGGGTAAAAAAAAAAAAAATTAAAATAAACAAAGGCCTCCTTCAATTAAAAAAAAAGAAGAAAAAGAATAAACATTGGTTACCTTTGCAGTAAAATGCAGCAAACTGTTACAACCCAAAGCTTGGCCCCTCTTTAATTCTCTGCCTGGAAAAAATGCTGCCGATTCTCTCTGTGTCTCCATCTTCCGATGCTCATGTTTAAACCATGAGGGAGACAGCCTCATTACATGTGTATCCCTCACCTGCCACTACAGAGAGAAAACATGACAAACGCACCTCACATACCTCTACATAGGCGTTCATGTTTGTCTGTCCGCACTCAGTTGTCCAAAACAATACTTTTGCGTGCGTCGACAAAACCGCGCAGTACAACAGCTCTTAATGACATTAATATGTGACTGCATGATCATGTACAAAGCGGCAACAGCCTGCATGAGCATGCAGACAGACAGAGTGCCACACAGTCAGCTTAGGAGGAATATGCCCTGTTTACATGAACTAATGTCTGTTAGCAGGTATTTACTTTGAAGTATCATCCTCCATGCCTGTAGAGCAGGCTGAGATTATGTTGAGGTTGTCACTAAAGGGTATAAACAGAGGCCTACAGACATAACCACACTCACTCATGCACTGCAAAAAAATAAATAAATAAATGAAAAAAATAGACACACACACAGACTCACGCACACAAACACTGCAAGCTTACACTGATCAGCCCCCTAAGCAGTCTAAATGCATCGTCTAGCCGGCCTCAGAAGGTGCGCATCACGGTTCTGATTTACATACATGAAGTGCTGTAAATGCAGCCTGATGTTTTCACCTCTGCAAAGAAAAAAAAAAAAAAAATTACATTGCCTAGTACTTTGCTACATGAAACGTTCCAGCTAAAATGTAATTTTTACCCCCATTGTCGGGAAATGAAACCAGGCATGCAACAAAAGCCAGGATATGACAGGGAAGATATGGCAGAGGTGGGGAGGAATAAAAGACTTGGAGTGAGGGAAGAGAAGAAGGATAAAAGAGGGAAGATTCATGTCTTTGATATTCCTAGAACAGATGCTCGACGGGGAGGAAAACCCACAAGTTGGCAAAATAGGATTATGCAAAAAAACAAACAAAAAAATCTCCTGTAGTAAATAACCATTGCCTGCAAAGTTTCATGCTGCATACCACTTTTTCTCTTCAATGCTTCAAATTACATTTAACACTGTAGTTAACACTGTTAATCAATTGACCTCCATTGTGAGCTAATCCTTAACTGCACCTAATTCATTGAGCTTAGAGTGTCATTCGACTGAGTTTTGTTCCCTATCTTTTCAATGACACTCATCCAAATGGGACTAATGTGGCCTCAACAGAGTCACTTAATTTCCATCCGCTCAATTTAGTGGAGGATGAGTATTAATGTGGGAAGAAACAGAGCGGGTACAGCCTTGTTTCTTTTGTCGCAGCTCAAACTCAAGCTTGAAATATGTGTTACATTTACAGAAGACGCTTTGATGTTTCAGACTCTTTGAATGAAAGAGCGAAGTCCAGGGAGGCTTAAGAAGTTCTAACGTGAGAAAACACTTTCAAAACTACTGGTTTCCTTTTTCCAGGTCTATAGGGTTAGTGTCTTTATGAATTCCCGCCAATGCATTTCATGGCAGCAGTGTTTTTGCTGGTAGAATCTGAGCCATGGTCAATGGTAATGCAATCACTGATGTTTTACTCCATTTTCTGTCTCTTTCAGACAAAAGATCAGACTGTGCTGCTTTAGACAGGATTACATGTATATAGAAATTCTTACACAGCATGTCCATACATACACATGTCTATGCTTCCTTACACACACTGTATTCTGAGAAGGATTCCCTTGTCTTGATAGCAATTCTTCCTTAAGCGGAGTGTGTTATTGAAACGTACATCTTGTCCTGTCGACATCTGCTCCACAGGAGGATGAGGCTTTTGAGATGAATGCATAAAAACAATACACACAAACATAGATAGTCAGAATAAGAGAACAAGAAAGAGGAAGATCTAAAACAAAGTAAGATAATAAAAAGAAAATAGAGTTGAAAACTTCAAGAAAGAAAAGAAGAATGGAAAGATGTGTGGAAAAAAGACTTAATGCAGATGATATTCTGATGTGATGTCATATCTCAGGGGTTTCCAGGTTTCTCTCTTTAAAGTGACTGCAAATATAGCAAAAAGTTTTGTTTTTCATAAATGCACAACTCTCTTTTTTTAAAGATCATTGCGAAGGGAGATGTTTTATGAGATGTTAGGCTAACCTTAACTTTAGTCTTCTCTTTGTTATGGTAATATGTCTTGCTTATTTAGCTTATAACATGTTTTTCTTGTCGTTCCACCTTATCATGAACGGACGACACTTCCAACATGGTTAACTCTCCTGATTTGTAAAGCAAGTGATGTGCTTTTAACATCATAATTCTTAATGACCAGTGTTACTTCCCTGCAGTGAAACTGTCCAGGGTGCACCCCATCATTCACCCGATGTTAGGCACCAGCCCCAAGCCTTCAAGCATAAGTTTATTGACAATGAATACATGGATATCATTAGTTCCCCCAGACACACAAATCAAAACTAAGCAAACAACTGTTGTTTGGGCCTTGGCTTAGCCTAAAATTAAGGTGCGAGGCTTGGACTTTGCGATTTGCTGTCATATAAAACGGTCATCTGACTGAATCGTGAAACTTTGATCTTGCAGCCTTTATTTGCTCTGCTGAACATGACAGCACAGATTACAACAGGTTGTCTTCACTTGCTTTGATCAGTTGTAGAAACTTCCAAAAGATTGCAATCAGAGCAATGAACCGGTCCAAAAGATGCTTGCCATTGCATTTATTAAGGCATCGTTAGTGTGTTAGCTCATTCTGTTGTAATGTTGGCAATATAAACCATACACTGCAGTGTCTATTGTTATTTGTCCAGAACATATTATCTCCAATTTGCCTCCACATTGCATATCACCTCATCTAATAGAGGTTCTGGAGGTTCATTGGTTTTGATAAACCAGGGCTGAAACAGCATTAACTCAGAAACATGGCTTTGGTTGTTGGCAACAGCGACACTTTGGCCCAAATGAACTCCAGCTATGTAATTGTGAGGGTTTTTTTATTAGTATTATTACTGAGAAGCATTTTTGTAGAATTATTCCCTTTTCCACTGTCAGCCATAGAAGCCATTGGAAGGAACAGACTGCTTGACTGTTATCATAACTCAGAAATGCATTAAAAAATAACCACGGCACGGCTGTCAAAGACAATCGCGTTTACACACGCGCACACGTTCACACATGAGTGAGCACCTAGGTGTGCATACGTGCAGACGCACGGGGGGAAGCATCCATGCACGGATTTCAGCGCGCACACAGACGGAGGAGGAGAGGTGTTCCCACAGATAGCGGAGTCGATGTTCTTAATCCGAAGCAGACCCCATCTGTCTCCCATTATAAAGACTCTGCCTTAGCCCCAAGAATGTCTACATTTCATAAATATTATCTGGGCCTGGCAAAGTCGGCCAGACAAAAGCCAGAGAGCAGAGCATTTCTCAGGGCCGCATCAGAGCATAATTAGCAATCATAACATCATCCCTACATGCCATACAGTCTTATTTTCTAGAGGCCTCTTAATTGCCTTGAGGAGGGAAAAAAAAAAAAAAAAAAGAAACAAAAAACATTCTTCCTGGACTTGGAAAATAGATAGAGCCAATAACAACTTAAAAATGGGTCAACTATTCCTCAACAAAGAAACAAACATAAAAAGCTGAATACAATAACTGCTCTGGAGATGAGAGAAAGTTGTTTTTCTCTGCTTTAAAGCCGTGTTGCACTCCAAAGCCAACAAATGCCCTGTAAGCCAAGGAGGTCTGGGGTCAAATACGTCCCAATGGCTACATTAACCTTAAAATATACGGGACCAAATAAATTCATTTCTTCAGCCTGAAATGTCCTACCTGCAGGAAAGAGGAGATCGTACAGGAGAGCAGAGAAAGATGTAAGCTCATTACTGAGACAAGTTTTAAAACCAGAGAGTGAGAAAGGAGAAAAGTCAAACTTAAGCACTTCCTGAAACTTTATTTCTCCCTTCCTTTCTGTTTCTTGAAGAGTTTACCCCCTCCCTGCCATCACCACCATACCACCTGTGCTCCCCTAGTACCCCTTTTTCCTCCTCCTTCCCCCCACTGCTCCCGCTTACTCATTCTCTCTCTTCACTCTCTTTGAGTTAAGGAGGGTAAGGTAATCGTAATGAAATGACCCCGTGAGGCATGATGGCAGCCCTCGCCTGATAAGTTATTCCTGACTGGCTTTTAAGCTGCTGTCAAGCAATTTCCCTTGAAACCTTGCTTTGTTTTTTAAGGATGGCGTGTGTAGTTGCGGTGATGGTGTTGGTGGTATGTCTGCATGTGTGGTGATGGTGATACTGGGGAGGAGGGGAGTTGCTTTGACACCCCTGCTTGTCTCCCATGAGAGGTACAGATGACAACCTCAAGGTATAGGTATGTGTGTGCAGACGTGTGCACGCTCGGGGTGTGTCTATGTATAAGTGCAGCGGGAGACGTCTCACAGATGACAATCCCACTAATTGAAATGACAGATTATTCTAATGTGCAGAAAGTCATTAAAAACCCAACTGCCGTTTTTCCTCCTTTTTTCTGTTTCCCCTTGCAGAGAATATTTCTGACTTTAAGTCAGAGCTGGAAAATCTGCACTTGAAGGAGATGTTAGCTTTCCTCCCTTGAAGCTGGTGATTATTATCAGGATCACCTGCCACATAGTTAACATCCAGGAGATACTTTTCTAACTTTCAAATTAAAACCACTGCTAGGTGACAAAATTTGCTGGGTTGGACATTAAACTTTCCATTTTTTTTTTTTTTTTTTTCTTTGTCTGTTGCTATTGAGGAGTAAGAGTGAGGTCATAGAGCACCATAGAAGCATGATCATTCTCATTGAACACTTTTAACATTTTGGTTATGTTAAACACATACATTGATGTGTTTATTGGGTTTCTATGAGATAGACCAATACGACATAGGATTAAACTGTTAAGTCAAATGGAAGAAAAATGCCAATTTTTTTATTTTTTACTTGCAAATACAACACTGAAAAGTCTGGAATGCATGTCCGTTCATTGTCCTTTCTGCTTCTGTTTGTGCTGTTAAGTCTTTTGGACTCTGTTTCTACCAGCCCTGCACATCTAGAAAGTGAAATTCTTGCCACGTTTGCATTGAAAAACAGCTCAAGCTCAGATTTTTTTTTTTTTTTATTTTTTTATTTTTCCACAGCATCCTTTCAAGTTTTACAATTGATTTTCAGTTACATTTAGGTTAGAACTTTTGACCATTCTAACACATGACTATGCTTTGATCTATACCATTTTTCTGTAGCTCTAGCTGTGTGTTTCTGGTCTTCGTCCAGCAGAAGTCTTTTCTGGCCAACATGGTTTGTCTTCACAAGATTGAGTGAATTGAGGCCAGCTTCCTTGCCCATGCTGAAAAGAGCCTCTCTACAGTGAAAGACAATGTTGTCACGCTGTGGGGATGACAAGTTAAGGGCGATGTGCAGAAGTGGACGCCCATGTCTCGTGCCATACTCTTTCCATTTGAAGGTGATGGGCTTAACAGTGCCCTGAGATCTAGTCAAAGCTTGGGATGTTGTTTTATAACATAGCTCTTCACAACTTTTCTAAAGTTCTCTACAACTTTCTCTTAGATCTGTCAGTTGTGTTTCTTTGGTTTATTTAATGTTAAAATTTGTAATATGTATATCGATCTCGTGAAATGAGAAAGAGAAAAAGATGTTCAACAATCGTGAATACTTTTTCAAGACACTGTCATTCAGAATGCCGCGGACTTATTCTTTTTTTCTTCCTTCGTTATCTCACAGAATGCAACAAACGCACTTCATTGTGTTATTTTTACTGGTCTACATGCGATGAAAAAGTAGAAGTAAAAAGCCAGACTAAAGCTAAAACGTACCAGATGTGAAAAGCACAGGATCATCTATGGCATGTGCCTGAAAATTAAGGTCAAGTGTAAAATGTTTGGTTTTGTTCCTTATTCCCTCAAGTGTTGTAAGCCTTTCCATTTCTTGCAAGCGGAGCTTGACACACTGTAACACATTTCATCCCTGGATCACTGATATAAAAATAAATATTTAAGCTTGCCATGAGAAGCATATAAACAACGCGATGTAGATCTTGATCCCAAGCTACAAGTTTTTCTTGGTTACTGTCAATAAGTTCTGCCCCAGCTCACTACTGGAGCCCTGTCGTTTCTCTGAGTCAAATGCTTGCCAATAAATAGAGATCTGAGACATCGCATGTGGCTTGGAAATCATGAATAAAAGGCAGACAGTAGCAAGTAAAATTCTCTGCATGCAAATACTTCCTCTTTCCTCTGCTTCCCTGTCTGAGGCACAAATATCCAACTATTTTTCAATTTCCAGCTCTTGCCTTCCTTCTTTTTTTCTTTTCTCTTTATTTTGTGTTCCTCACTCAAGCAAGCAGACTACACTGATATGGCGTCACAATATCCTAAAACATCCTGGCTGATATGGAATTTCTCCGAGCAACAGATCCAGACAGTTAAAACAGCAGCCAGGGACACATTTTTCCATTTTTCTCCTCCGTCTCCTCTCCACCTACTCCTCCTCCGCTGACATTCAGCGGAGGTAAATATTTAACAGCATGCTATTGAGTGCCGTGTGCAGTGTGGCACGGGCCGGTCTGCGGTAGAGATATGTATATAGACAAGACTGTTTTATTAAGAGTCGCAGCAGACATATTAAGGTAAAGTATGCCTGACACCTGGGGAGGAAATTGCCAGTATATGACACTATTCCTCAATACTGTGGCAGCTCGCTTCAGTGCAATTTTGCACCAGGCGAGTGACAGAGAATGACATGCAGAGAAGGAGGGAGAGCGAATGAGAGAACGATGAAATAGTGAGTGTGCGCAAGGTGGTTGGAAATCGAGGGGTGTGTCTCCAGGTGTGTGTGCGGATATGTGTGTGGAGGTCGCATGGCGAGGTGACATGCAGGGTTTGTAATTGCCTTACCCCATATGAAGGATTGGCCCAGAGATAGCGGTGTTTACCTGTGCTCTGCTTTGGTTGCAGTTTGTGGGCGTGATGAAGAGACAGGGAAAGCAGTCGAATGTTTAAGTTGGGCGTCATTGGTGTGCAACATGTGTGCAACCGCATGCAGGCATTAAGCACAAAAAGGTTGAGAAGGAAAAAAAAAAAGAGGGCCCGAAGGGAAGGGCCCGGTTCCTCGTATCAAAGTCTTAAAAAAGGTTTCAACATTGCAAATGTGTTTGGCGTTAGCTGTTGTTTTGGCTTTTAAATCCTTCATATCAGGTTAAAGATAATAAGAGTATCACTATTGTTCCTCCCCCATCCTTTTTTTTTTTTTTTTTTTTTTTTTTCCGCTTTTGGTCAGATAAAAGAATGAAGAATGCAAATCATTTCCCTCTGCTTAAAGGAAACTTTGCTATTTTCCAAAACATGGCTGATCATGGTATGATAAGCAGCACCTCTTACAGTAATTAAGGTTGTAATTAAGGTTGCCCAGACAGTTGGGGAACTTAAACAGCAAAAATAAAAAAACAAAAAGCAGTCAGGTCGTGTTATAAAATTTCATTCTGAACATTTGTGTGAAGTATACTTGCATTTTCCATGAAACAACACTGTTGGATTTGAGCTCAAGGGTGAGAAAAAAATGACATTTTGCTATTCTTTGGCAGAAGGACTGACAGTGATTGGCTGTTTTTCTTCCTCGTTAAAGGTACATTGAACTATCAACGAGAAAATAAGATTCTTTAACGCATGATTTGTGATCTCTACAAAACAAAGTAAAAACAAAATGCAATGTTTTGTTTGGTCATTGAACTACAAAAACTTTAGGTATGTTTAGATATTTAAATAAGAACTCAAATCTGGAAACTTTTATTCCAAACTTTTCCATATTTTAAAATGCTGCATAAGAACAAATATGCCCATTTAGTTTACGACTCACAATTCAAACATTTCAGATCACACTTCTTCATAAAATCCTGTTATTTTTTGAACGTTCGATTACTTATAATCCCCACTTGTATCATCAGGGAGACCCAGCATCTCCACAATGATGTAGTTCTATTTGTACCATCCAGAGGGCACTGTTGTCCACAGCCTGAGCTGCCTGGGCTTGCTGGTAGGCCTCCTTTCTCCTTGAAAAGACACCAATTCACACAATTACATTCTAATTAAAAAGAACAACCTAATTAACCCAGGGAATGTGTTCCATAATTCGACAATATTACCACCATCATCCTTGGGCTTGTAAATGATTGCTGATAAAAAGCAAAGTAAAAAAAAAAATAAAATAAAAATAAATAAAAAATTAAAATTAATGGTACTCACTAATTAAAATGTGGAGATAAACATGGGCTGGCGAAAATGAGGGAATTCTGAGACTTTATAGTTTTAAGTAGTTTTATTATGACCGTGTCAAATATAAATTTAAGTCATCATATTTGCTTTGAAGCTTGAAAGCTGTGATTGGGATGAGTGAGGCGTCACACAGCACGCTCTGCTCCTTGCCAGCTCCCCAAAGAGACAGATACTGAAGAGCTGCTCTATATCTTAAAACATGCAGAACAAGAGCCTCGCTGAAAGTGATATGCCGGATCAAATTGCTATCATAAATTCTTCATAATTCAATAAAAACAGACTTTGTGTTACTAATACATTTCCAACGTGTTCCTTAAGGATTCCGAGACACGTTGTTGTGTGCCGGAATGGCAGCACTTGACTGCTCCTGACTTGTGATTCGAAAATTGAACCAAAGGACAAAGAGGTGAAGCGACAATGAAGTGGAGAGACACAGGGAGAGAATTAAGGTGCAGGATAGCAGTGCACTTCTGTGGCTCATCATCACCACCTATTCCCATTTGGCAGTATATCTTTCAAAGCCCCTCATCACCATCACAAGGTAGAGTCTTCCGCTCATAATGACCCATTTAAAGTAAATAGCCTTGATCATCAGCATGGTGACCATTATCATAGATATATGGATGGGCATGAGACTGCTCACGTGTCACCCGCAAACTTCGTCTTTGTCATTTGGATACGTAAATGAGTGCATGGGTGTGAGCATGCATGCATTACTAAACATCCAGTTAAGCATCATTAGCATACAGCTATATCTTTTGACTTAATGTCTATAAACTGCTACATTTGACATGTAGTCTTACTATCAAAAAGTAATTTCTTTCCCTGTAAAACATATTTGAATCAGTTTCTAAAAAACACTGGTGGAAGTGTTTGAAAGTCTTCCTGGAAGTGCCGGAGCCTTAAAGCTTACGGCAAACAGTGAGCACAATCTGTTACAATTCTAAAGTTTTCTGTCTCACGCAGTAACGCATAGTCCTTACTACCTCTTAATAATTAATTTGCACAACTTCAAAAAACATGCAGAAAAAATAACATGACACTACTCAGTACCACTACTTATAAAAAAAAAAGAAGGGAATTAAAATGCCAAAAAAAAAAAAAAAAAAAGCACACATACACGATTCAAAAGCTTATTGAAACTTTTCTAACAAAAACTGATGCAACTTTTTTGAGGTATTGCAATAGTCTTTCTGTCAGGATGAGGTCTGAACTTTAACTGGGTCAGAGAAATACCTTATTTAATTTATTTTTTTATTTTTTTTCTGAACTAGACACAGTATATTTGTGTGCCCAAGATCACAGACCTGTGACACAAAACCAGACTCAGCTAAGTGTCAGCTTTTGCACAGATAGTTTTACATTTCACTCTGAAATTATTTGGCATATATATGAGTTCATGATTGGACATTGACTGCAATTTGCCCAGGTAGAGCGGTGCAAAGCAAACCGAAATAAGCATCACTTCCCCCAATGCTTAGCTGCTGGTATGTGGCATTAGTGGCTGACATATTTTATTGTTTGTTTTCCCAATACATTCTTGGTAGACATTTCCAATTTCGTCGTATTTGTGCCAATCAACGGGCTTTGGTGTGTTAGGATGCAATGTGGTAAACGTAAGCTGTGTGGCAGGTTCTTTTTTAAAATAGAACGACCGCATTTCCTCACGCAGCCCTACAAAACATGTCAGACTTGTTTAATATTTTTCTGAAGTCTTGTTTTAAACTCTTAACATCCTAACTGACGTTTGCAGATGCCTCCTAGCATGACAATGTTTGACTTTTGGTTTTGAACTCTGCTATGTTCATATTCCACACAAACTCTCGAGAATGTTTGCGCCTCGTTTAACTTCGACAAGATCAAAAGAGATTCTGCTTTTAAAAAGGCTCAAAAAACAGGGAGTTGGCCCCACTGATCTTAAGTATTTGATTAGTATAGCATGGCTGCTACTTACTACTCCTTATGAAAAACATACATCTAAATGTAAACATGAAAACATATTATCTGATTTAGCTTATTATAATATAAAAATACTATCTAAAAGTCCAATGATTTTTTATTATCTGAATGAATATGCATTTTAAGATGTAGAATATACAGGGTGCACATGCTTTGAGCTGCTGCACTTACCAGACATAGGTAATAAAACTACACATGTTTATGTAAACACAAAATAATGGAAGTGTTCAGCATTAGCATAATGCCATGCATATTGTATGCCTAGATATTGAATCTGTTAATGCTGGTCACAACCAAATGAAGTGTAGCAGAAAACTGAGCACACGTTTTAATAAATGATAAGAACCTGGGAGTTGTTTGAAATGTATGTTGCCCCAATGTACGTCCGAGAGTGATGTACAGAAGTGCATCAGTTCCCTTACCTTCACTGCAGAGGGGATAGATTATATAGTCGCAGCATTTCAATGATTGTCATTTAACAGAGCAGAATAATTATAATTCAAGTTAGAAAGAACAGTTTTTATGGACAGTATATGACGTACATGTGCAGACACACACACAATCACACAGACACACATAGATACTTGCATCATAGCAGAGGAGATGGTGTGTGGCACAGCCTGAGGCCATCTGTCTGCCATCGTGACTCCTGA
The DNA here is from genome assembly GCA_903067055.1 of Poeciliopsis paucimaculata. Lineage (NCBI taxonomy): Eukaryota > Metazoa > Chordata > Actinopteri > Cyprinodontiformes > Poeciliidae > Poeciliopsis > Poeciliopsis paucimaculata. The sequence continues at coordinate 121,426 of CAEGAD010036923.1, forward strand.
CGCCCTCCTGCCTGCATCACACTGTCAGTTATAGAACGACTCCTTTTTAAAGACATGTACAGGGACGAAGAAAAAAAAAAAAAAAGATTTGTGCAGGTCCCCAAATGAAAGGACCTCTAGTTTGTTTTAATGACCCAGACTGCAAGGATGAGGATAATGACCTCTTCACCTAATATCTGAAGAAGGTTGCAGAAAAAACATTAATAAATAGACATAAATGAGAATTAAAGTGGCTTTAGGAATGTAGAAAACATGAGAGAATGTCAGAACTATGTGCAGCACACTCACTAATACATAGTAAAAAAAAAAAAAAAAAAAGATAAATAAATGTTTACGTTTGATCCTGTTCAAGGCTTATGTTGTACAATGTACAGACTTTTTTTTTTTTTTTCATTGAAAAAGCCACCTCCCCTTTTTTTAAAAAAAAAAAAAAAAAAAAAAGCATAATATACTGCATATTAGCATATACATATAGAAACTGAACATATCTAGTGGTATCTTTGGTCCAGAATCACCAGCAGGGTAATTTTCTATGGAAAAAGAAAAAAACAAACATTGCTTTTGGCAGCTTTATTATTAATTCACAAAATTTATAGACTGTGATTTTGTATTACCATCCATATTCCCTTAATTTTGCACAATAAGTACATTCTGAAGTTTGGATAATTAGGATTTACTGTGTATCATGCAGATGGGGAGCCACTTCCACTCACTGTTTGTCAGGCTGCATTTGCGAAATGGATGTCGTAAAAATGCACAGATGTTCTTATAAAAGTTAATGAATACAAATGTAAACAGTGAGACATCAGCATAATTCCATACAGCATATTGTGAATGGGCTTCAGGTAGTTTATCTAGCTCTGCGCTGGCAGCAGTGAGTGTTAGAGAGGAGGTAGTTAGGGCCTGGTGCACTGCCAAGCCAAACTCCTGAAGCATGCAGAAGGCTAATGCTCTGCTTCTGATGTGTGGCACTGAAAAACCACAGGACCACTCACGGGGTCCACTAAAACTCCATCACTCACTCACACCCTGGCAGAGTCGGGGGAGAGGTGGAGGTGTGCCGAGTAGGAAGGCAGGGCAAAAGAGAGAGATGGCGGTAAAGAGGGAGAAAGAGGAATGGAGGCAATGCTCGGGGAGGGGGGTTTACAGTCGCAGCATTATGACCACATAATTGAGAAATGGTTTTGTATGGAAAAAAAAAAAAAAAAAAAAAGACAGAATTTAAGGTGGAAAAATAGACTCTCTGTATAGCCAGGGTGTCTTAATGCATATTCCATTCATCTCTTTTCTTCTAGGATTTCTCATCCCTCAGTGGTGTGAGTAAATCAGATAGCCTGTATCAGATGGAAAGCAGTGGGAGATTCTGAAGTAGATCAAAGGTGTGGCTGTGGTTGAGATAAGTCTACCCGCCACGCAGACACAGTTCATCTGTCTTAAATGGCTGCTCATTTCTCTTGTCAGATAGGAGAAAGCCTATATATAGCTGTGATTAAGATGTAGAGAGCAACTTTCCTCAGTCAACAGGAGATTTTAAAGGCCTTTGTTGCCTATTAATCATATTTGCTTTAAATTAACTCCCCCTTAAGGGTTGTAAGTTTTTGACACGCTGGCGTTGCTGTGACATACACTTTAATTATGTGGCACAGATCCATCCAGTTAATCTTATAATTTACTGGCACTGCGCAGTCTGAGCTTCTCGTGCTCTGTGATTCCACTGGGTGCTCTCTCCAACCACAATGTTGCAGAGAAAAGTCAACCTTCTGGTGCTCAAGCTGCAAATAACAAGAGAGTTCACGTGAGCATGTAACTTTGCACACAAATCTAAAATATATTGCATAAACATTGATCATTTAGGATACGTACTTACAGTAATAATTGAAAAATATTAAAGTGCCGGTAAGACAATGAACTTAATATTGTTGTACACGGTTTCATTATTCCTCAGACATTTGCGGCGATATTTGTCTTTTTACATGTATTTTCCTGGATTAATTAATTCCATCTCTGTGGTTCAAAGAGATTAAGTTTTGGCCACATTCTCAAATACACCAGAAATCTAAGTTAAAAAAAAAATGTATACTGCACAAAGCACTCTGTTTGCAGCAATCCATTGTTTCCATCCGTCTCAAAGATGTTTTCCTGTTGCCATGTCTTACACACCCTGAGACATGGGCATCATTCTCACAATGTATTATTAACAGCTATGTTCTGATTGCTAAGAGAAGATTAGCCTGTGTGAATTGTCAAAAACAAAATTGCAGCCAGTGATTTGACGTTCTCTGACAAAAGTACGCAAAGACTTTGCATTCTTACAAATAACCCATCATTTTATCACAGAAACCAACATAAGTAAAGAAAAATGTTGTTTATTTATTTCCTGCATGTTAGCTCTAAACCTTACTAAGCTAATTGTTCTACTGCCAAGCCCCCATCTTCAAGAGTACCACATTTTATATGTCCTTACTCAGCAAGACTCTTAGCCTTCACAACAGACAAAGCATGAGCATCTTCCATACATCAGTGAATGGCCATCCTCATTTCCATCAAAAGCCAACACAGCTTTCCAGAAAATTGCACTGAGCCAAAAAGGGACTTTTCCTGGAGTAAAAGAGGCGGCTGCAAGTCTAGTTGGATATATGCAACAATTCTTGAAGCACAAACAAAAACAATCATCACCTTTTTTTTTTTTTTTTTAAATTTTAAAGTTTTGAAAGGTAAAGTTGTGGCTTTGTTTCTACATTCAATGCAGAATCAAAATCAATGAATAAGCAACAAGTCACTGAAGAGCGGAAGCCTACATGTGTTAGCTGACTTACTGTAAGCTTCAAAATCCTATTGTGGGTTTTTGCCATCTCCGTGGTCCTTCACCAGTTGAACAGGGCACAAGCAAAACTCGGATGCCTATGTCTGTTGCTTTTGCTTTATGATGTCACTGGCAAACACTCAGCGCAGGAAATCACACAGCCAGGCAGTGAAACAATTTGTTTAATCATAAAGTGCATTTACATAAGGCAACGGCTGCATAAATGAATGCATAATTGAACAGGTTAATGCATAATGTAGAGCTCCCCAGGGACAATAAATAAAGTGCCTTTTGAAAAATGTGTGAGACGGAAAAAGATACAGAGCGCGGGAAGCAAGAGACAACGTTCCCCACCATGAACCAATCAAACATTAAACACTTTCAACGAGACAATGCCAAGGCCACCAAGGTAGGGAGGAAAGGAAGGGGGGGGGCTGACAGAAAAGAATATGGCGGGAAATAAATGCATAAAAAGGTGAAGCCTTGCTAAGAGGATTTCAGGACATGCTTCGTTTCTTTCCATAATCTGTCTATTAGCACCAAAAGCATTTCCAGCACTCATAACCATGGCAGGGACACCATTAGTGACAAGCTTATGCTGTAATGCAACTTAACAGAGCCTCCTGAGAATTTATCCTTCACTCTGTTGTTGCATTTTCTCTATTCCTCTTTCTCTACCATGCTTTGTAATCATTATTGTTTAAGCAGTTGCTTCTTCCTCCCTATTTGTCATTTTTTGAGTCCAGTATGATAGTGTCTGTTACAACACAGTTGGCTTGTCAAGCATGAGAAAATATAAAAAAAAACTATTATTTCTAGTCAAAATTAGTGGGCGGGGGGACGGAAGTCATCAGCTGATCAACACACCCTGTGGATTTAGTTATGCTATCCTGTCACAGTACATTGCAGTTTCCTTGATGAAAAAGTAATACTCAAACAAGAATAATTAAAAACATTACAGTTTTCGTAAATGCAATTCACTGGGTCGGCAAAGGTCAGAATTTTTACTCTTTTCCTCACTTTGGTGATTTAATAATCTTTAATCCCTTTAAAATTTAAGTTCTCAGTAATAGCCTTGTTGAATAATAAATATGTCTTGTTTCACATTTTTCAGGAAAAAAAATACAACACACAACAATTACAGTTTAAAAACCTGAAAAACATACCATGGATTGCAAAAGTGGATTCATTTGAAACTAAAAATGCTTTATGCTCTTCAAACACTTTTTTTTTTTTTCAAAACCAAAGTAAAGCAAAGCACATTCAATGCTCTTCTCATGATTGGGGCCACCTTAGAATTAGCCAAGCATAAAGTCCTTTATCCCTTACAGATTCCTTAAATCACAGTTTGTAATTTGCCAAACATTGACGCACTGAAAACAACAGAAAATGAATAATTTTGTCCCCCCTAAAAAGGAGCTTAAATTTTTTATTCTAATGAAACCAATAATGTCTTTTTTCTCAACATGGCTCTATTTTTAAACCCCTAGTTATTTTTGCAATGCTTCCCCTACCTTCCACTTGTAAATGGGATGGCCCTTATGGGGTTTATAATCTGGGATAGAAACTCACTTTATGGTAGTAAACATATTATAACAAATTATACTTTTTTTCCCAAATATTAGTCATTCTATTAGTAAATGTTCATAATGATATAAATTTAGATGAAACTGACTAGGAGTTTGTGGCTGTCTGTGTGCTGAAGTGATGATCTGTGGGAACGGGCAGACGAAAAAAGTTGTCATTTTGACATTTTACTGTCGACATGCACATCTCCCTGTATTACCTTCTTTTTTTAAAAAAAAAAACAAAAAAACCTGACTTCTGCAACGTGAAGGAAGCAAAGCAGAGTGGCTGTATTCATTAAAGTGGCTCTTATGTGCATCTCAGTGTATATTCAGATACCTGTCAATGTCTGCTTGCATACCGGCGGCCCACAGCGCAAACACCGCTGGTGTGTATGTGGCTGTCAGGTACGACTGTGGCGTTTACACTTAGATGTGTCACACCTGATTACAGATCTACGTTTCTTTCTTTTTGCTCCTGCACGCTTCAAATATGTACGATGCACGCGTGAGCGTGAGACAGGCAGCCATCGACAGCGGTTTTGGCGGCTGATGCCGGCGCTGCGACCTCTGATGACGCCCTCCATTTTGTCACAGACAAATCACGCAGATTACCAGGAGCGCCATCTTCTTACTCTGTATGCTAATGAAACACAGAGCAGGAGTAATGAGAAAAAAAGTGACACATAAAAAGAGGGAGGGATGATGGTAAAGGCACAGGAAACGGTGTACAGAACGAAGAAATAGATGTGAGACATAAAATGAACTAAAAGCTTCAAATGTGTGCAACAGTAATGAGGGATAAAGGAGGAAATCCAAAGAGAGGGCACAGCTGTGAATGCACACTGTGTGAAGGAGATGAAAAACAAATATAGAATGTGGGAAAGAAAGAAAAGGGAGGCTAATGAAGGTCATCAGCAGCCATAGTGGGGTTCCCATTGATAGAAATTTTAAGGGGAGTTGTAGGAGTGGCTATGGTGAAGATGATGAATATGTGAGCGTGTGACAGTAATGAATTTAGGGTGAGGTTAGAAAGGGGATATAGGTCTCTGAGGGTTGAATTTCAAATTGAGACACAGACTGGTCAACACACTGATCGTTTTGAATGTGTGTGTTTTGTGCTGAGGCAGCCACAGTCTGGCCTGCTGTAATTTATGTGAAAACAGAGCCGTCAGGAAATGTCGTTAGCTAAAAGGCTAATTGCATTATTCCTCTAATATGGAGCATGATGACTCCTTTTGATGTCTTGCTCTTCTTTTCTCCCTTCCGTCCCGTTTCCTCTCTTTTCCTCCACATCTACACCTCCCGCTGCTATTTTTTTTGTCTATTTACCCCTCCTTCCTCTCCTCTCCTCTCCCCCCACCACCACCATTCCTCCTCTATTCCCGATTCAGAGGATCTCCTTTATTCAAAGCAGCCGGCCATTTCAAGGCTGAGGGAAAATAGTTATGCGTCTGCGTCTGAGTGTGTACGAAAAAGTGAGAATGATTCTCATTCGTGGCCCTGCTGAAGGAGGTGACGGTGACTCACCTTTCGGCCCCCAACCTCACGCACACACGCGCATTTAGACACTCCTCTCTCTCTTCTTCATCTTTGATGTGTGTTTGAGTCCATGGCTAATCAGGTAGCATCAGGCCTAGTCCTCATTTCCCCTTCACACCAGCCCCATTAGGAAGCAGGCTTTCTGGAGCGCCCCGATAAGGACAATATGCTCCTCTTCGCCGCTCTCTCCTCCACATAAACCCTAAATCTCAAGCTACTCTCTTATTCTTATTTCTCTACCTTTTCCACTCTTTTCCCATCCCGCCCTGTCCTGCATCTCCTCATTCCCTTTTCTGTCATTCTTTTTTGTTGCAGACTTCTCTCACCTTTAACTTTCCTTTCCATCTCAACATCATTTGCCAAATATCCCATTACTCCTCTTCCTTCTCGTTTTTTTCCTTCCTCATTTTCTCCTTTTAAACCTGTTACTCTCAATACTAACCTCTTTATCCCCTATACCACACACCACATCTACATCTTTTCCAGCTTTTACCAGTCTTCCACTGCACCTGTCTGTTACTTTCCTTTCCTTCTGACTTCAAAACTTATTTTCCAAATTGTGGATTTTTTTTCAGTCTCTTCTACTTGTTTTCATCATTCCCCGTAGTCCTAGGCTGTTCTTCTGTTTTAAATTGCCTAATAATCTTCCACTCCCACTAGACCCCCTACTGTTCTAAACTGTCGTATTTCCACCTGTTTCCCCTTGTCCTAATCTCAGTGGAAGCCTTTTCGGGTGAAAAGATCCACATGCTCATGTAACCTATTAAAAGTTGCAAATCCGTGCAATCTGTAACTCTGAGAGCTATAAGCTCTAAAATAAATGATGAGGCATTTATCCTCAGCATGAATTATTCCAGTTACCACAAATAAAGCTAATGGTGTAAGTCTCAGAAAGAAAAAGGAAAAAGAAAAGGAAAAAAAGAACAGTTTGTGAAATGATTCTGTGATCTTGTCATAGATTATCTATTATATTTAGGTCTCGATCTTGAGAAAACACTGCTGCAGGTGCATGCTCAGTGTTCTCCAGCTGAAGATGAACCTCCACTCCAGTCTCAAGTCTTCTTCAGCCCCTGTTGCTAATAACAACACAAACATTAAGAGAATATGTCTTTGGTAACTTGTGTTGATAACACCTTGAGATCAATCTTATACCATTAGAAATAGCTTTTTTAATTCCATTTAAGCAAAATGCTTCTTTGGGTTGAGCAGTAGAAGTAAGTATATTGAGTTGGACTCATAAAAAGCTTGACCAATCTTTCCCATGCTGCGATTGGTGAGGTACATGCGATGGTGTGGTATGGGCCATGCACGCTAAATAATAACCAATGTTTTTAATGACTCTCATTATTCAAGGAGATTTAAATCAAGTAAGATATGAAGATGAGATCCTGTAACAAGTGGCAATCCCATTTCTGCACTCTTAGGCAATCCAAGAAGTTATTAGAAATGTCAAAAGTCATACAGTTTAAAAGCAATCATTCCTGATATTGACAAAATGTATGTAAAAAAAAAAAAAAAAAAAATCTATATCTGAATTGACTACTTTTCAGCATTCAAAAATGCTCCAGATTAACTGCAATAAACGACAACATTGACAACAAAATGGTAGGAAGCATACCATTTGACACGTTATGTTGTCAATAATTTATATCGTGAACAAGATGGGTCCTAAGACTGCACCTAGAGGTACACCTTTTTTGACCTCAAGAAAGGTGGAACTAATCCCATCCATTTGAACACATTGCACCCTTACATGCAAGGTAATCGGCAGACAGAGAGGCAGCTTGTTTAGAGATGCCATTCTTGAAAAAAATTATAACAAGGTACCGTGATCCACAGTGCCAAATGCCTTGGATAGGTTAATGAATAGAGCCACACAATTTTTTTTTTTTAAATCTGGGCCTCAAACACATGCATTTGGCAGATGCTTTTATCCACAGAGACTTGACTTGAAAACGAGGATATAACAATGCAGTTCAAATCAAATCTGATAATAAGCTTATTAGAAGAAAGGCCTGTAGTCAGGTTGTGTCAGAGTCCACAAGGGGGAGTGTATAAACACAGTGCTGGTTAGGAAATTAAAAGGCAGAGTTTGTCAGTCCTTTTGTTATACACCATGCCAGTCATAAACAATAACCATTTTGCTTTCATTTTGCAGCCAAAATGATTGCTGATATCATCTGCTGTTTATTTTTAGTGGCAATATTTAGAAACTGATTTAAAGCCACCTGTCTGTAAGACACTCTTGCTTTGCCAATAACAGGCTTGAGGATCAAACTACTACTTTTGCATTTGGCAGCTTTTAGTTTTCTTGAGCAGCTTGTTGTTCAGGTGCAGTGTAGAGACTTTGTTTTTTAAGCAGTTACATAATTGTGCACTTAAAAACATATTTGAACAATGTAACAAATATGACACATTTGTTATCATATGTATGTATCAGATAAATACATACAATCAAACAAAGCAAAGTACATAAACTTTGTCTGCAAGGCACAATCGGCTTAATATCTGAAAGGCAAATTGCTGAAAGTCCACAAAATATGAGGCAAACTTATTCCTCTCTTCTTTAAGTGGAGAGGAGCAATCATTTAGAAAACTCTGAATTCAAGAGTAATGCTATTCATTGTAAACCGCTACTGAGGTCTTATGAATGTTTGCAGATGAAAAACTAGTGCTGATTCGCTGTTTAATGTGTGACAAGATTAATAAAGCTCCTCTGTATATAATCAGTGAGTTTCTGCCGGAACATTTTGTCACAGTGAAAATAAACCTCTGCCTACAGCTTAAATATGACTACAACAGCAGATTGTCAGCATTTTGCAGTATAGTTTGGAAAAAGTAGCCACAAAAGCGCATCACTGTCTCTTTTTATTCATTTACTTTATATTTCAGGTAGGACATGATCCGGCTCCTTGTGCAAGTTTTATGTAGTTCTCGGCCTGCTTTTCCTCTCTGTCTTCATTAAAAACACTTCTGCAAATAAGAGTTATTACAGAATGACAACAAAGCTCTGCAGTTAACAGCTAAAGGAACTGCAAGGTTTTGATACATTTTTCTGGTCCAATTTCCTACTTTTCAGCATTCAAAGTTCTTAGTTCTTTTCGGCCTGTCTTTTCAGTCTACATGTAAAGATGAATGGAGGGTCAAAAACATAAAGAAAAATTAACATGTAGGCACTGTTTTTATTATAATTGAATGGAAATAAAAATAAAAATAATAATAATCTTGTTAACCGTGTTTTCTTTATTACGTTTATCCAGACCTGGATTAGGCAATGTGAAAGCAGAAGGTAAATAAACAGACGCGTCACATGACTAATATGACACTTGTTAGTTCCTATGAATGAGCTTTTCTTCAATTAATTTACATTAACGTTCCCCATTAAATTCCAGTAATATAATAGATTATGTAGTAGGAAATGTGTTCCAGGCTTCACCGTTGATGACATTTATCTTTGTCAGATTTAGCTTTTTGATCAATTTGCAGAATTAAGAAAACGGTAAGTAAGATTTATGGTGACTGAATAAAATTTTTACTGTTTTTGTTGACATTATCAGTCACGGAAAGTTTATTCAACTTGCTCTGTGTACCTTCGCCCATTACAAGACAGTAAAAAATAACTAAAACTGTCTGCAGACGCAATTAGCTGTCAGCTCGTAGATACCATTCTACCAGAGGTTTTATGATTGTCAGAGATGACTTCAGGAGAAAGACTCACAAAATGGCCCAAAGTGGAGCTGGTAACACACATGAGTACAGACACCCCAGTCATTTGTACCCAGAATAAGGATAAAGCCTCGTAAACAAATAATGAGGGCTGTGATGATCAACAACTTCAGTCTCCATCGTTCCATTTCTCTCGTGCTTCAGAGCCCACATTGCTCACAAACAGCCAAGCGCTAATTTGGGATAAAAAGAAAATACTGACTTGCAATATTTTCCTGGTTTACCACAGACTTCCAAGGGGCCACACATACAGGAGTGAAGTACCTCACATGCTCATTTGATAAAATTAGGTTAGGAAGGAGTCTGTTCTGGTCTTTCTGTCTTTGTGAGAGAGCAGCTCATGGTGTGGAAATTAGGAGCCCGCGTGCGCTTGTGGGGGTGTGCGTGTGTGTGCGTGTGCGTGAGAGTGCTTCACTAATCCCTCCACAGAGCTGAAACGAGTTAAAAACACATCAAAGGGAAGCTTAACCTCTGTGAAACCTCACCGGGTTTTCAAGAACAACAAATGATCATTCTCCTCATTGTTTCCAGGGGGAATCTTTTCACCGCTGCGTCGCTGACTTTTCCCTGAGTCCTTGGAGTTTTCAGAAAAAAAAAAAAAAAAGCCTGTGGTTTCATTTTTAATGACTGTGCCATTTGTGTGGGTGTGCACGTGTGTTTGTGAAAGAACATAGGTGTGTGTAGGTGTGAGGAGGTGCATGCATGTGTGTGTTTGCATTTAAAAAGGGGGTAGTTTCGTCTGTGACATGGCAAATGAGGAGAGCGAAGCTAACAAGGACATAGAGCTCTGCACGAAATCATTAAAATGTCCGACATCCTGACCGGCTATACAAAAGTTATGTATATACACAAGCAATGAGGGATGAAAAGGGGGTTTGAAAGACAGACGGGGGCGATGGAGACAAAGAACGGCAAGATGAAGAGGCCGTCAGAGGCCAGAGACCCGTTTTCCCCAAATTCTCATCATCACAGTATAATAGTGCTCTTTCCGGTTAAATATTTGCATACGTTTTTTACCTTTTTCTCATGTGAATAAGCACCAGCCTTTTTTAAAATTCTTCAAACCACAAAAAAAAAAATAAATAAAATAAATAAAAAAAAATGACGTGTCAACTCTAGACATACAATGGATTATAAAGCATACATGTGCTGTGTCACTGCAGCAAAATCTTATTTAAGTTCATTCACTGTAATTTTCATGCCTGGCAATGTATGTAAATTTAGATCCGACATGGTAGTCAAACATTCCACAGTATAGTAACTACATTCAGATGTATCTATGCTATGGAGTGTTTCACGAGCTGACAGAGAAAGGTTAACATAGGCACAGTAAAATATGAAGACAGTAGAATTTGCAAATACCAGTATTTCTGTTCTTCATTATCTATAATTAAACTCTGTTACATGAAAAAAAAGAAAAAAGAAGCCAAATAAGTTTTAGGTACTTTTAAGTCACGATGTAATGACTTGGCGCTAATAATCTTCTCCACAGACTCGCGGAGAAACATGCCAACACATAAAGGCACATGGTCGTGTTTATGAGAGTAGAAGTGGGACACATGGTGCACAGCTGCATTGTAATAAGAGAACGTGTTAGAAGCATTTATGCCAACATCTGCGCCATGTATGTGGATGACGATGATGATGTGATGACACCCATTCGTCCATTGTGAGGCTAACATCATGAGGAGGATGGATTTACTCCTTAAAGATGTGGCACTGAGTTGCATATCATATGCAAGTAATTTAGATTCCAAGCTGAGCAGAAAATATTCTTTTTTTAACCTTTGGAATTTTATAAATAAGTGTCAACATTTTATTTATTTTTTTGGGTCAATATGCTAGATTCACATTTGTCTCAAACGTTCAAACATTGGAGTTTAGAATCTATAATGGTGTCTCACCAAAAAGTTTTTTTTATTTATTAATTTTTTTTATTTTATTGTGGTGGGATTCAATGACTGTTGTAACACCCACTATCAGAAGCAATACAAATTGATAGTGTATTTCTTTATATTTTTTTAATATATTTTTCTTGGTCTCAATAACTGATGATGAACTAGTTGTGCATCGTTCGTTTTTTTGGGGGTTTTTTTCTGGTAGTATGAGTGTCTATTAAATACTAACCTTGCAGATACAGTATCAGTCGTCTTTCATCCAAAAGCCTTCTGGTTCTGCCAAACGAGGCAAAACTAGAACCTTGGGACTTGACTTTAATCTGCAGGACATAATGCTCATACCAAATAAATAATAAGAAACTTAAGGTTCAAAAGTAATCACAGGTAAAAGTCAGCAGAGGGTTCTACTTGCCAGAAGTTCACTCATCCTCCATGACGGCCACCTTCCAGACAGTGGGAGACGGCATACCCCACAGCTGGCCTATTCCCAAATGTTTTACCTGGGACTCACCTGGTCTGTCGCTACCATCTCTTCGTTTGGGTTTAAACCCTATCAGTGTCCCGTGCCACTGAGTTGATTCGCAGAGGACAAAAGACAAGCTAAGGAATGGAGGCAGAGAGAAGTAGAGAGATGGATGGAGGAGTAATGCTGAGAGGTGGATGAAAGTAAAATCTGTCGCCCCAATCTTCTGCGCATGGACGTCTTCTCTTCATACAGCCTACGCAACTGTTTTATTCCTCTGCAGAGGACATTTAACTGGAGAGAGAGAAAAAAAACATTTCAGAGGAAGACATACAGAGAGAAAAATGATTCATTTTTTGAAAGCAAATGACAACAATGTGAGCAGGGACACTTTGAGAAAACTTTGAGGAATCCCAAACACTGAGTTCACAGAATCAAATAACAAAACTACACTCGGAGTTGCAAAAATTAGATGAACCATCAGAAGTGGACAGCTATCAGGTTCACCAAGTAGCTGACATTTCAATATGACTCTCATTCAGCTTTTGCAGTCCCTTTCTCAAGCTGAAGGGGAAATGCAAATGGGAGTTGAAAAGGGGGCTTGAGGAGTGCACTGTGCTCACGGTTGCAGCGGTTGCAAATAGGAATCATGCGACAGGAGAAATTTCAACATAAAACACAACCAATTTAAGTGATCATTAGAGGTCTATTTGACGGAAAATCACCCGTGACACAAAACAAATTGCACATTGTCAAAACATGATTGGGCTCACTGAAACGCAATTACAGACAAGTGAAATTGTGTTTTATTTTGTTCTTCTTTTTTGACAAAAACATTTAGGTGAAAGCAGGGAGAAATTTAAGCTAAGAAGTTGTTTCAAGGCCTAGATATTACAGAATTTTGCATCTGCTGTAAAACACGACACTTTGCCGGTTGAAAGAGAAGGATAATGAAGCAGATAGGAGATTAAAAGAACGAAAGATTTAAAATTACTCATTCTAGTTCTAAGGAGGAGTAGAATGAGAAAGGTAAACAGGCAAAGAAATAGGAAAAAGAAATATCAGATATTGGCAGTTGCACACATTCACATCTGTTTTCTGTGTGTGCAAGCTGTGCTTAAAGAATGGTTTCACGTTAACATGTCTGGCCATGTGTGCTCATTTCTGCGCATGTGAGCATGTGTGTATTTGAGTAAGAGAGTGAAACACAAATGGAAATGAGACAGACACATTTCCGGATGTTTCCCATCCAGACACCTTCCCCGCCCTCTACACACACACACACACTTAGCATGTCTTTATATTTTCACGAGGACTTTCCATTGACTTCCATTCATTTGTCATTCAGGTCTAGAGCCTTACCCTTGACCTTTACCTTAAACCTAACTACCATATTGCCAGTATATGCCTAGCCCTAACTCAAACACAGCAGTTCTTCATATAGAGCCGGGACTTTTGGCCCCACAAGCCACAGTCATTCCTTATGTGTCAGAAAAATGGTCCTTTCAATGAAGCAAATACAAGGTCACACATGCATGCACACACACACACATAGACAAAGGCGGAGATGGATAATAGAGCTGAGAAAATGTATTATATCTGATGACCAGAAATAATCTTAAGCTTAGTTTCTGCCAAGCCAAAAACATTTTGTGTCAAAACCATTGTCCGTTGCTTAAAGAGCATATAGTGTATTGAACGAGAAAGCATCCTTCAGTCTATTACTTTTTATGCTACGCCAAAAGTAATAGAGCCCATAAATGAAAAACACTGAGGCTGACATTTATAATTAACTGCATATTCAGACAGACCTGATTAATTTTGTTCATCTTTGGTGGCTCGGGGTACCTTTTTCTAATTGCATGGGAGGGGGGTAAAATTAAAAATCAAAGCTTGTCAGCTCACTCATCACATATTATGAGTAAACTGGCGTGCATCAGTTTGATAAAAAGGACATGCACATATCTATAAGTGGGGTTGAGAGAAAGACAGAAGGACACAGTAAATGGGGATTATGAAATTTAACACATTTTAATAGCTTTGTTGGAAATGGCAAAAAGCTCAAAACAGCTTAATGAAGAAAGCAGTGGTTAATTTAAATTATGTTACTTAGGATGTAGATACTGCTGCAATTACAGATTAAGAATATTGTGTACAAAATAAACCACCATAAATTCAAAAGGTTTTGGAAATACTTCAAAAACTTCACTGAAACTAAAAGAAAAACATTTTAAAGCCTTAAAACAACAACAAAAATATACTTAACATTTTCAACAGTGGAACAATATATGTTCTGAGCTTGTGGAAAATGGATGCATTCTTCAGACTATTCTCACAGCCCGTCAATCAGGTTTTTACTGGAATTAAACTGTTCATCAGAGACAGGTTAAACTACTCTAAATCAAGTGGAAACATAGGGGTCAAAAGCACATGCACGCTTAGTCATGCTAAAATCACAGTGCCATATAGTGACCTGGCATGACAACTACAGCAGGTTCAAGGTCATGGAGGTGCCCCCTCCAGCTGGTCTTGCATGCTGTTGTTTTGTAACATCTTGAAACAAAATGCTATTTTGTTTCATGATATTTTGAAACATTGATATTTGCAAGAGTCTCATGCCTAGTGCACGGCAATGCAATATGTGCACTGCTGCGTAGCTAAAAGTGGAATAGGAAATTAGGCTTATGTGTGGACAATTGTATGGCTTCAATATTTTAAAAGACTGCACATGATCATTTATACTTTTGTGTTTACACAGGTCATAAAGCCACTAAAATTTGCTTTGCATCAGACTCGTTGAGTTGCTTTAACCTGAAAGTGAAACAATCTAATGCATTTTCTCTTATCTCTGACTGAAATAACATGGCATTCTTCAACAACAGGCAACAATGACAAAAAAAAACAAAAAACTAAGGTTTAATGATAATCATGATCTCTGTTAATTTGGTGTGACATTTGAAATGTTTGCATGAAATTAGCTTGACAGTGGAATGGAAATCAGGTGTGTTCTGTGGAGAGCCTCTGGGTGAGCGGGAGAGCAAAGCCTCTGTTTGATGAGTAAATAAGGCTGATGCAATGAGACAGACCTGATTTATAACCTGACGCCTCGTACATGAATAAACTGAGCAAAATCATCCAACTTTTTCAGCGGTATCTGAATATTTGTGTGTGCGCGCGCGTGTGCAGGTGTGAGTGTCCAGCAGTCAGTGAAATGTTTCTATCCTTGCCTTTTTCCAGCAGTTTGTGTGTTTGTGTGCAAGTAGATTGTCCGTGTTGGATCGATGTGTGTAATGATTCACACTGGAGATTAAGAGGTGCTATTACACACCTGACCTGTTAAACAGCACCCTTCTCTTTCCCTCCGTCTGTTGCTTCCTGTGTGCTCCATACTCCTCTGTCTGAAACCTGCAACTAATGTCAGCATTAAAACTTCAACAAGTACCAGCTTTCCTCGCAGCCCGTCAATCAGCGGGCCACTCCGCAAACTAACAAAAGTCGGGTGAGCCATTCCCCGGGCCCAGGAGTTTTGGAGAACTGAGGGGGCTGAGGAGTGCTTTTGATTTGTCTCTCCTTTGGTGATTTGTTGACTCTTGTGAAGTTCAACACAGTAAAAAAATGTCAGCATTTCCCAAGAATATTTCTCTGTGTTTTTTTCCCCCACATTGTTTTATCACAGCGGGCCATTTCCCTGCGCTGTCATGGAGAGATCAGCGCGGCTGTATTGATATACATCTTTCTCTGAGTTTCATGAAAGGGAAATCATTTACCAGAGAAAAGAAACGTCACTGCTTTTTCCCGATACGATTTGTCCCCCCTCCCCGCGCCTCTGCTCCCCACACCAAACCAAACCCCCCAACCCTCCATCCCAACCCTGCTACAGACTTTTCACTTTTATCGTAGGAAGAGGAAATGGATGTCTGTGTGTGCCTCTGTGTAAGTGCGCTTGCGTGTTTGAAGTTGGACGCTTGAAAGCTTCCTCTTCTGTGTGAGCTCAACAGCAGGTGGGCTGGTGTGTGGGTTTGTGTTTGTGTCTGTCGGGTATAAGGACCGTCAGGACGCGGCGTGTCTTTGTGTGTGTGCACGCGTTGTGTGCATGTGTAGCAATCTTACTTGTTGATTTAATACGCCAATGGCCTCCAGGTTGCTTTGCAGTCTCGAAAGCATGTCCTCGATTCTGCTGAGGTTTCAAGCAACACTGTTTCTGTGCTGTGAGACAAGTGAAAGCATCCATACCAACAAACAGATGGAAGTAATTTTTGACAGTCACTTTAAACTTAAGCTAAGCAGGCGAATTAATATTTATTTCTGCTGTCAATTGAAAGGGCAGCTCCAAACAGTCACAAAGACGTTTTCAAAGGCAAAAAGCAATTTTTTATTTTATTTTTTTAACATTTTTGCCACATTGTGGCAACGACAAAAAGCAAAAAGAAGGAGCCACTGTAAAAATTAACATTTTGAAACTTTTGTTTTAAAACGTGGATGCTATCCAACAATAAATTATTTTTTTGACAGATGAAACCCATTTCCAATATTTAGAGTAATGTCTGAAATGAAAGAAGAGAGAGACTATTTTTTCTTCTGCAATTTCCTGTCTCTGCATGCGTTTTCAATTAAATTTGATCAGATCGTTTAAGTGGAGACAAAAAAAAAAAGTAAAATGTAAAATTCTGAAAAATATAAAGATACTTCATATTTGCTTCTGCCCATACAGAGAAACATATTTCCATACAACTGCAGCCAAATGCTAATGAAAAGTTGGTGCATAAAAGGTTAAGATGCACCATCTTCGTTATGTCTACCTTCATTAAAACTTATTACTAAACTCAAAGATGGGTTGCCAAATAGGTTCCTGAAATCATTAAATTATAATGCATATAAATCTGAAAAAAAAGGAAAATGGAGACAGGGCACATTAAGAGTACAAGAAGCCATTTAAGATTTTAACTGTTTATTAAATCTGTTTTGGGAAATGACAAACAAATGTTAGGGTCTCGTATCTTCAGACCCAGGGCTGACTAAGGAATGACTATTAAATTAACGACGGTGGATAATGGTGCTCTGTGCGAGCTGAAAAGCTTGCTGCCCCCGCTTTACGCTTTTTCTTTCATGCTCCAATGAACCTGTCCAGTTAGCATTCGGGACAAAAAAAAAAAAAAAAAAAAAAAACCTTCTAAATACTTTAGTGAAGACTTCTTAGCCCATTAAAGTACCACTGTACCTCCTTTATGCTAATTTTCTTGTAAAAGAGCAAGCTGGGATTTTCTATCAGAGCAGCAGATGGGGAAGACAGTCCCGTTTTGCTTCAGTTGAGAAGATGCATGCACTCCTCGAAATGCTGATAAATGGCATTATTGTTCCTGTAGATGTGATGGTGGTGTCTGGGTTTTAGGGTGGGGGTTGGGGGGCTCAGACACAGACACAGAGAGTCTGAAATGTTTGCTCTTATTAGCCACAAGTTAAAACATTTAAATTAAAAAGAAAGTTGTGAGACTCTATGTGAACTGACATATTTGCATGAAAAGTTTGTAAGATTCATAAGTTATTGGTTTTTAGTCAATTGTAAACTTCAAATATAACAATAAAATGAATGTAAAAGGTCATAAAATAGTGTTTGTTTTGATTTCTTTCACAAATTAAGCTTTTGAATTTTAAGATTGCATAGGAACATTTATATTTTTAGATACACAATATATACATTGGAATCACTGTGCAACGTTGTGTAAAACAGGCACAAAGAAAGAGCCTCGTTTTTCATTTGTATATATCATTGGAGTTGCGCATATTTTTATTAGTTCATGTCAGCAAGTAAAACATTAAAAATGAGAAAATGCTGAATAAATAAAAATCCATAGACAGACAAACAAATAGTTGTAATCTGAATCTATGCTTATAAGCAAACTCATTTAGCTTGGCCAATAATAAGCCTTTTTTTTTTAAAAGAAAAACTAATTTCCCAAAAATGACATTTACCAACTGAAGATAATTGCAACTGACCCATACAGATCTTTTAATTTCACACCATAAAGATGATACAGAATGTTAATAAGAAAAATGCTGAAATTTCCCTTTGATCGCTTACAGTGCGATATAAAATTGAGTTCCATGAGTTTCCAATCAATCACCGAGGGGGAAAAAAAAAACAAGCAGCGTGAACTTTTGCGTACAAACCAGCTCTATGAAATCCAAAGCGCCACATCGCTGCAGATTCTTCAAATGATTTAAGCTCTTTTCTCGATGGTAATGTGGTCTTCAGCAGATCATGAATCATCGCTGCTGCTGAGACAACTGTGTGAGATTTATGCACTCCATGCAAGAGAGCACAGCGATGTGTGGATCTCCTGGCATGACGCCTGTGTAAACATATGTTCTTCTGTTTACACGCAAACACGGTCGAGTGTAATTAGCGGCCTAACCCAATCAATGTGCGTATAATTACAGTCATTACCGTCAAAGCCAAACGACTGCGCTCTCTAAACCAGCCAATAAAATACACTCTCCCGCTCTTGCTCCAGTCTCACTCATCTTTCTTATTTACTGCTCTTATTTGGCTGTAAATTTTATGCAAGACTTGACTCCCTGCTTGCGCAGCCACACTCTTATCGCCTGTCTCTGTTTCTCTGTCACTTCTGCTCTCTGTGTTTGTACAAATCCTATGCTGTGATCGCTGGCTGCTCTTAATTGGAGGCACATCATTAGCCGTGGGACTGATGAAGCCTGATGCTTTATGAGCGCTTCCCTCACACACTTTGTGTCAGACAGCAACTGAGTCAGATTTGCCAGCAGCAAGCAACTAGCAGCATCAGTATCTGTTTCCATCACTTAGCCCTCTTTCAGCAGCTACTTCCTTCTCTCCCTACACTTTTGCTGCTAATACTTTGGTTGTAGTGTAAAGCTGTTGTTGCTTTGTTCTATAATTTTTTTTTTTTTTTACCCTAATCAAACTACTGGTGAAAAAAAAAGGGCAACATATATCCTGCAGTATTCTAAACATGACAATGACCTAAATATGCAGGAAGGGCTTATATTTCACTACTTTTTCATATTAAATGCAATTTGTTTCCATACTGGACGTTGTGGTGGACATCTTGTGAAAGACATTAAGGATACTTTGATATATGACTGAGGAAGGGATCAAACGTTAACGCTCACAATAATGGACGGTCAGCTCTCCGTCGTGAACCGGACTCCCATGTGGAGCTTCTCTTTCATATGTTGCAGCACATAAATTAAACTTTTTTCCTCAACTCACAAAGATTTCAATCTGGGATGAAACAGTTTGAACTCAACTCTTTTTGTCTTTGAGTAAGAGAAAGGGCTTTTTGGTAAAAGAATCTTGTTTACTCACTGGGTGAAATCTAGAACTTTAATCCCACCACACAATTATCTCTGCTCTGCATTTTCTCTACTTCATTTGCACAGCCTCTGGTTGAGGTCTCTGTAAAGTAGTCACAATGCATGTATTGAAGACATATGTTTTTGTAGTTATGTTATTCATAGGAGTTTAATGAGATCTTATGTCCAAGTAAAGTTTGCCATGTGATGCACTATCCTTTTGCTGTCAACTTCATCTGAGGCCATTATTAGCAATGAATATTTAAGCTTGAACTCAGTTTTCTATTTGTAACTCTTATTTTGAAGTTTGAAAGAAACCAGTTATGTAGCAGCAATTCAGGTAGAAAGGAGAACTGATGGCAGAGGGGCAAATATTTTTCCGAAAGTTGTCGCAACACTGAGATGGTTACAGTCTTCCCACTTCAGGTTGCTAAAACCTGAAGTGGGAAGACTTACTTTTGGCAGAGATTCTTTAAAAAAACACATTTTTTTTATTCATCCAACATTTATTTTTTATGTAAAACTTGTAAGAACACAAAAAAAACATCCTATTTCAGAGAAGTTGGACAATCTTAGGACAAGAACCCAAAGTGTAATACATGGACAAGAGAAACTCAGACGGAAATGTTCTATACCCCAGATCTACAACTTCAGTGGTAAAGAGCCAACTTCCTGCAAATCTTAAATGCGTCCCTGCTACAACAGATTTTTCAAAACAATTTAGATCAGATATTGTTCTTCTCTCATGAGATGAATGTATCATTACACCACCACCATGTATCATTCAAAAAAGCCAATCAGACAGTTTAAAAAGAAAGAGAAAAACAACTGCTGTTGCGAACAATGTACACTGCAGTACTATGACGATTTTACATGAATGCAAAATATATTTACTTATTACACTTTAAAATTTTTTTTTTAAAAAGGCATACTTTTATTAACTTTAGTATTTTACTTAGAGTGGAGTTATACCTCTTTTTGTTTTGTAGTTTTGTCAGACTTTCTATGGGCTGTATTATTTAAAAAAATACCACTTGCACTGCTAAATTCTTTTTCTTTGGAAAAGCAGACAAAGATATCGTTGCAAATCTTTTTAATAAACCCCTATCCAGTGAAGAAATCTCAACATTGTGCTGATTGGTGTCAGTGATAGTGGCACTGGAGACAGTTAAGTTAAATCCTTTGCCACGAGTAATGAGATTTAGGTACAGAATGTATAGGCCTGTCATGCAAATATCATGACATATTCGTTTTCTTACCAATTTGAGATTATCATATATATGGCCCTTAGGGTAAGTGTGCCTGCGTGGTCGTCATAATAAAAATAAATGAAATAAATTAGAAATAATCATAATAAACAAAAAAGAAGATAAGAAAAAGCTTGGAACACAATGGGAGGCTCTGTGGCAGATGCTCTCATTCACAGTTTTTATATATCTTGTTCCGTGTTATTATATTTGCTCAATCAAACCCTCTCTTATGCATACATCTATATGAACTGTCTCACTCTCTGTCCCACTCTCTCGCTCATTCGCAATTATGAGGGAAAGACAAAGAAAAGCGATTCATCTTTCTGTCGCAGCCCCTTAATGATATCATTAAAATGACTGACAGCTTTGAATAGCACTGGGAACCTACCCCAGTCAAAACAAATCTGATCCGTTTTGGAAACAGAGCCTGGTGGTTCGTTAGGGGAGGGCGGGGGGGCAACATGAGAGGGTGCACGTGTGCAAAATGGGTGAGGTTTTCGGGAGGACTGTTAATGAGGAATACCTCAGGGGGTGGACACACTGGTGGCACGGGGGGGATACTGCTTCAGGAGGTGCCCACACAAACACCCGTCCCCCCGACATATATGCTCTTCTTTCTCACTTCCATCCTACACCCAATCCCATCTGTGCAACATTCATTTTCACTGCCTTAATGAACCTAATAAATATATCTCCTCTCTATTGATGAATGCCATTTGACAGCCATAGGGTGGAAAGCAGGAGAGGATAGGCACTTGATTGGAGTGTAATCGTTGTTAAAAGCCCAGCATGAATAACACATTCAGATTGAAGACACATAGCGCAAACACATTCACAGACACGTATAATTACACTAGGTTCACACAGGTGGCCAAGGCCTATGGGGTGTTTCATTCACAACTTGACAATCCTGCGTTGTCATCGTCATCAGCGTTGGTGATGGGTCAAGCTCAAAAGCAATAGGTTCTAGTGAATCAGAAGAGCTGACTCCCCACTTTTTTTTTTCCTTTCATTGCTCAACTCTCACTCTCAGCGTTTCCACCAAGTTCACGGCAAAGCTTTCCTTTGATTGGCAGCATAGCAACCTCGTGGCCAATCACATGTGAGGATATGAGGTCATACTGTTATGAGAAAATAGAGAAGGGGACAGACATGTGGAGAAACTGTTTATTCCCTCAGTCAGTAGACAGCCATAAGGATGCAAAAGCCTATAAATATAGCTGACACCTGTAAATAATATATTGGTACTAGCAAAGCAGAGGGCATAGTTTGGTTCTGTTCAAATGCCTGCTTTCTGATCAGAACAAATGCATAAAATTAGGCAAATATAAATCTTCTCATACAAGGACTGAATGTAAGAAGTTTAATTGACATCCAAGGTATTTGTGTTTTTCACATTAGGCTAAAATATGAGGCAACAGATCGTAATAAATTAAGAGCCATTTGGGAGCCATACCAAAAGAGCCAGCTCTCTGTAAAGAGCCGAACTTCCCATTGCCAGTTCAGGCCAGATCATGTATAAAAGAGCTACACATGGTGGGCAATGGTTTTGTTGGATGTGAACGCTTAAATTTGCTCAGGTGCTGAATATACACAAACACATGGACTTTCATCTATGCTCTCCTAATACATACAACACATCCAAACAACACGGATACAGATGACTCACATTTTCTGGATGCCCCAGTCTTGTTTCTGGGCCTGCAAACAATTACAGCTTGAAAAACAATCCTGTTTGTGATCAACTCTCCTTTTTTGTCTCTTCTAATTTGTAGTTTATGGCACTTTGACCCTCCACTTGTTCACCCCTAAGCATTCCATCTTTCCCTTTCCTTCCTTTCTACCCTGTCTTTTATTCTTTCTACCTTTACCTTTAACAAGTCATGAGCCCCTTGAAGGTGTCCACCAAAAGGGAGAAGAAATCATGACAGTTTAATAAACAATATGCAAAGAGCAGCATTGTATTACAGACACGTATTATCATCAAGAGCCTTTTGTAAACTTTTCAGGCAAAAACATAATAAAATGTACCACACAAAGGCCATGCTGCCTGTAACTCTGTCTTTCCAAAGAAGACTTTAACTGGATGTTCAGACAACACATCTGACACACAAACACTCTCAAAGCCTCCATAAAATGTAATTCCACACCCATTAAACATTTACCCCTGTGTGTATTTACTCCTGTATTCTGTTATACCAGCTTTCAGACTCCAGAACTATTACTTACACTACAATTGTTTTGTTTATGTGAGATGATGTATTCAAGTCCTATATATATATAGGACTTGAATATATATATATATATATATATATAAATATATATATATATATATGGAGGGAGAGAGAGAACTTTTACACAGTGCATAAATTCTAGCAAAATTAAGAGCTACCTATTTAACTGGATGCAATGGAAATATCCAGTCTGAACATTTCATGTTTAATTCCGTATATCGGCACCATTTCATACGTTGACAGTGTAAAGGGGACAGAAGAAGATCCTTTAACTGGCGTAATCCCAAAGACTAGAAACATGTCAGGCCTTTGTCTCTGTATTTGCATATGTCCATGTGAAGGGTACTGACTGCCAGGTGCAAATATGTCATCTAAACTATAAGAACACACATGATTCACATGGTCACACTTTGATAATTCTTCAAATATGCCTTAGATCAGAACATTTTTCCAACTTAAAAAAAAAAAAAACTCTAGACACAGAAGATCTGCATATGTTTCAGCTAATAAATCTTTGCTTCTTTTCTTCACTAATACTAAGCAGCACCTTGTTTTTGAGCTTTGATCTGGGCTATCAGGCCCTCAAAAAGATCTGGAAAACATACTGGAAGAATTCCTTAACCCCTAAGCTGTCGCCAGGGGTGGGCTGGAGTTGAAAATCAGAGGGCGGCTGCATGGGAGCATTAGTGCGTTTTATGGGGTAAAATGATCCGACCACCGGCTGGTTCGCCCTGGAACAGACCAGTCATTTGGAAACCTCCCGATGGTCAATACGCCTCTGACAGTCACCCACAAACGCTTGCATGTCAGACAATGGTTCAGTGAGGGACACCAGTGTTCTCATAACAGTTGAGAGGTTAAGCTAATGCTACACAAAGTGAAGAAATGAAAACTAGCATGTGTCTTGCAAAAACAAAATAGAAAATTAGTAAAACTCAAACTTCCATTAGGGAAGAATGCTTTTGACCACTTTCACTCATTCTACGCTATAAACATGTTTTTTTCTCTCAATAGTAGATATTGGACATTTTGCTAAGATATCTACTGGGGCCTATGACCTGATGGTGCATTATAAAGTTTTATGAAAGCAACATAACATTCAAATCGATGCAATATTCACATTTTCATAACTTATTAAAATGTTCAGCAGTAAAGAAAAATAAAGTAATATATCCTAGAATTGGCTCAATCCATGGTTTCACATCGGCTTGTTTACAGGTATAAAATAGCAAGACATAGGTAAGAAAGAGAACTACAAATTAGCGAAGAAGCAAATTGGTCTGTAGTACTTTAACTACTTTAGTTTGAGCAGAGCTTTTTAGTTTTAAAATAGTCTCATGTAAAAGAAACAATATTACCAATGATTGCATAATTTATTTTTTTCTTTGCAATGTAAAAATTCCCTTTTTCTGACTATGCATGCATACAAATCATATCCATCATTAAATGTTAGCTGAAAGGGCCAAAGGTGTAATTAAAGGAAGGCAAAAGGGGAAGTAAGTGAGGTTCTAATAATGGGAAGGTGAAGAATATGTGGATATAAATGTCAGAAACAAGGCATAATAGAAACATTAGGAGAAATTGGGTAAATGGAGAATAATGGAAGATGAAAGAGATGGCATTTGCAGACATGGATATAAATAGCAAGGTGAGGTATTCAGCGGGGGGAGAAGGGGGGGCGGGGGGGGGGTGAGGATGGGAAAGAGCAGAAGATGAGATTGGAGAAATGAAAAAGATTGGTGGGGGGTAAAAACAGCAACTGGATGGCACTGACCAAACTGCTGACTTTTCCATTCTGCTTATCAGTCAGGACCTTTCCAGGCCTAAACTCTAGGGACCCTGACATATTACCCTTATCGCCATAGGAACACCTTGATATAGCATACCACCTTCCCACAAAGATTTGGACAAACATGGAAAAAACTTTCCAACATGTGGGACATAATTTAAGCACATACAAATGTCAACTGAATTCCCGCAGATGTCAAAATACCAACTGCTGTCGTCAGATGAATGTCAATGTGCATGCACGCCAGCTTGTGCATTTTTTTTATCATAAAAATACCAAAATCATTTCAAAGACAGTGATAAAACACATATATTAAAATATCTGCTGCTAAATGTTAAATGAAAAAGTTGTCAATTGTAAAAATCTAGAGAAGTTATATACAGTTTCAAGCATTCAAACTCTTCATTAGGGAGACTTTCATCAAAGGTTGTAGTAAGCAATGATCTTTTCGGTCCTGATTTAAATGAGCAAGCAGTTTCTGCACATTGAAGGTGTTTCGGGAGTCAACTGGATAATAAGGTAATGTCAGAGTGAGTAATTTCAATCATTTCTCCAAGCATCATCCAAACAGATGCAATCACGTGTTATGCATATCAATGACCAGAAGCCCAATAATATCAGGTGAAATGCTATACTTTCTATTCAAGAAGACAGTTGTCACTAGATGTGAGAAGATGTTGTTAAAATGTCGTTGACATTTAATAATTCAAATTGCATAAAACAATGAAAAAGAAAGAAAAAAATATTACAATTCGGTTATGGAAGGGTTGCAGCTGAGCAAATATGTAGTGACAAAACTCTGTGAAAACAATGGCATTACATCTAGAAAATCATTTAGTCTGCAGGGATGAACCAAGTCAGGGTATCAATTGTAACTGCATTTATCGGCAACAGAATAAATACCACCAACCCTCAGCTGTGTATGATTTGTCTCTGTTTTTGTCTAAATTGACGTATCTTCCTTTTGGGAGTTAAGTTGAGGATCCAATCCATCTGGACACACAAACATGTAAAAATATAGCACGTAAAAACAGTTAAAGAGCTAAAAGAAAAATGGCATCCACACATATAAGACATTTCCACACATCATCACACACACACACACACACACCAGCCAGACTGACAGCAAGCTGTAATGACAGTAATTACCTGCGGTCTCACATTAACATCTCCCTCCTGACTCTGTGACTGGCTCGGCTGGTGCAGGGATGTAAATCGCGGCACAAGTCTGATGTTGTGATTAGGACTAAATTACACATCATCACTCTGTTTCCACCAGTGTCAGGGGAGGCAGTGAAAAGGGGGTGAGAGAAAGAGGGATGTATGAGGGAGAAAAAGGGACATTTGTAAAAGAAAAAAAAAAAAAAGGGGGACAAGGAGGCTGGACTGAAATGGGGGTGGACTGAGGTAGCATACCTGCTTAACATTTAGATTGGTTTTGTTGCACAAATATTTTAGTAGATGATGAGGGGCTAAAAGGAGCATCAGAATGCATTCATAAGAAAGTTTGGTCATACCTCTTGTCCTTTTTGCATTATGCTTCTGAATGTGGATTGAGCAAGGGGACCCTGGTGAGGGGTTTAAATTTGTACAGCTGATGGAGCAGAATTTGTCTTAAAACAAAAAAATCACAATAAACTTGATATGTCTAACCAACAACTTTAAACACTCAGTGCCAACAGTTAAAACGAATAAAACGAATAAGAAAACCTTGTATATACCTGCAGATAGTAAAAGAAACTGATTGTGTGGACCTTTGTGGTTAATGGATTTTCAATCTTTTATACTTTCTGTGAAGTGCAGGTGGGTTTTGCATCGCATTTACTCGGGACAAAAGCACTTTTCACTAAAACTGCAGTACAAACTGACCTGGTCACGGGTGAATCGTCATTCAGGGCTGACTCCTCGACATAAAGCGAAGGAAATGGAAAATGAGGATGAAATCAGAAACACACAGCTCAGTTGTTCCATCTCCCACCATCAAACCACCAGAGTCGAATACGAGGCCATTACTCTGTTGCACTCAGCTCATCAGAGCCACATCCTCTCATCAAATTAATGAACACATTTATTGTTAAACACGTTTTTATAAAACATTCATTCATTCTGTCTAATTAAAAGACCCAACAGGCCTGACATCACTTAAATATGCATGCTTATCACTCACATGGTCTGAATTAAAGATCTTTAAGCATGCGTGCGCGTGTGTGTGAGAGAGTATGTGTGTATGGTTGCAAAAGAGAATCCAGCTTCCTAAGCAGGCCTTCTCACTCTGGGTTTAATGGTGGTAATCATGGCATGACCCAACATTAAGACGGTGTGTGCTTGTGTTTGTGTGTGTCCTACTCTCCCTAATGGTGACGATGATGACATGTTCTCCATTAGACTAGTCAGTGGGCCACAGCAGATCTAGCATATTAATGATGCTGATGATGGCTTCTTTAATTACCTTCGTCTGCTGCGGCATAGCCTAACTCCTTTGCCTGAGTCCTTTCATCACACTCTCTCCTACGCATGCTGCTGGGTTGTTTATCAAAAGCTGCCATTTCGGAAATACCCTATCTTGCATCTAGTGTGCATCAATGCGGTGGTGTTATCAGCTTTCATTCCAGTTCTCACTAAGATGAAGCTCCTCATCTACAGTAAGATGGATCATTTTAATGCATACAGGTGTCTCACACAAAATATGCTACAAGTTGAAAAGAATAATGTAAGTATGGCAAATACAATGTATTTTTGACTAATTGGCATTAATTTTGGTGCCGAAAACTGTAAATAATATAAAAGATAAAAGCAGAAGACATAAAACTTTGAGGAGTGCTGTTGTGATAGTTTTTGCAAGTTAAGTTTGACTCGAATCACAATGTCTGCGTCGGGATGAAAACGGAGTGAAACATAAAAATATTTCCTCCTCAGTCGCTCTTCAAAATCAGAAAGACAGGAGAACGCAAATGAGACAGAGCTGGTTTGATCATCAAAGGTCAATAATCAGAAATATTATTGAATTTTCAGAAAGAAAAAATAAATACATGGTTAAAGTTGTCAGTATCTAAAGCCAAATCAATAGTTACATTTGAAATTTATTTAAGTTCAAAAGCAAGAACTGAGACAATATTTCCATTATTATAGCAAACAGGGTAAAAATGGATATCCAAAGAACACCTTTATTAGCGCAACTAACCTTCACAGTGAGATTATAGCACTTCAACAAAAGATCCATTTTTATATTGATATTAATATATTATTTTATATA
>CAEGAD010036940.1:0-10385 GCA_903067055.1 Poeciliopsis paucimaculata
TCCAGAAATGTGCAGTTCTAGGCACAGCAAAGATACTGCGCAGAACCCTCAAGCTCCCAGGCCTCTGGTAGAGGACCCGAGCTCAGAGGATAAGAACCACCCGCGGTGGGTGAGAAGGGAATTTTTTTATATATTTAATTTTCACCATGTGTTGATTAAAGAAAACTGTTCAAAATACATAAGTCATAAATGACACTGATGTGTATGTTGAGCTGTACTTCTCTCCTTTTTATGGTACCACAAAGGTGGATAAAAGGTGCAAGCAACCTCACAGAAAATGCAGTTTGAGTATTTCCTCAAATCACCATAGCATCCACTATTATAGTTTCTGATTTATTTTATTCTCTTTTGTAAGTGGCTTTGAATGTCCAAAAAATAACTGCTGCTTTTAGTTCACAGAGAATTTGAATAGAGTTTTGACTTTTTTGTTTATATTTCCTGCTTTTTACCCAGTGAGAGCTTTTGGGTTTAATCTAAATCTGTCGGTGCCTTTTATCTTCTGGCTTTTTCTCTCCATCTGCTGCCTGGAAATGAAACACGACTGCATCTGTAAGGGACAGGTTGTCCTTCAAGTTTTTTGCGAAACTTTCAGTTCACACATTACTTTTGCTCTAAATGGGAAACTATATAAATAACAAGAATTAATGTGCTTTATTATTTTTTGGAACCCTAGTCTATAGGGTTCTAATTATCTACAGATAATTAGAACATAACATCAGAGAATTTTTGTTTTTTTTCCCCACCTTTAGAGAGTGGTGTACTATCAATTTAATTTGTATTAAATAGTCCATTCAAAAATTACTGCAGCACGGTTTTGAAAACCTCTTTTCTGTGAAAAACATACCTTATCATGGTCTTGCAAAGGTGCATCTGACTGAACAGCGAGACTTGTGGAATGTTGACTTCTGGACCGACGAAACCAAAGTGGAGATATTGGATAATAATCCATGGTGCAGTTTGTAGGAAACCCAAACGAGCCATATCGCTGCAAACTCATCATGCCAGTCACTGTCGAGCATGGTGTTGGAAGGGTCATGCTTGGGGCTTGTTCTGCAGCCACAGAACCTGGTCTCTTTGGATTCAGCTATCCATAACAATCCAGTATACCTCAGCATGTTACGGAGTTAAATGAGAGAGCCTTTTGACCGGCAGCTGGAATTCGGCAGTGCAAGCGAAGCACCACAGAACAATGATCCAGAATTCCTCCACAAGAGAGAACTGGAAAAACCTTTCAGGTAATTCTACTTTACCGGGGTAAGTAAAATATTCCGAAACTAATAAGTTTCAAATTAATGCGCATGTTCTCACATTCAAGCACTGCTCACAAACATGAGCCAGCAGACTGTCACGAGAAGCGCACATTTGAAACCAATTTGCATCATGTCTAAATAAAGCTGGCCTAATTGATTAGAAATGACTCGGGGGAGCAAACTCCTGTTGACGTTGCTCGCCTGTCGCAGCACGCATGCGCGAACTGAACCCGACGTCACGGAGGGAGCAGGCAGAGGCAGGAGCCGCTCGGGGAAGAGTTCGGGTCGTATTTTTCTGCCCACGCCAAAAAATAAATAAATTATCCCTTCCTGTTCACGATGTCGGGGCTTGACAGCAACCCGTTCGCTGACCCGGTGGACGTGAACCCCTTCCAGGTGAGTGTGGCTTCGTGGCTTTTAGCAGGTCTGAACCAGGTGTCAGGTGCGGAGTGGAAGGAAACCTGTTTGGTTGGTTGCTGGGTTCGGCCATTGGTATTTCCTGGCCAAGAATTGTTATAAGAGGTGAGACACGTATTCGGTTAAATGTAGGCCACTTTATCTTTATCACTCCAGTAATTAGGAAAATGTTTTGTTTGTTTTGTTTTGCTTTCACATGAGCTTCCTGTGGGTTTAGCTCACCTGAGCAGGTGAGCGGAATCATTAGCAGGTGTTGGCAAACATTCGGACGTAATACCTTCTCCACGTCCCTGAATTTCTGTTTTCTTTTCAAAGCTCAAATAGGAACTCTATCAATTCCTCTAGTTAACTTTAGTGTTCTTTCGGGGGGGGGGGGTTCATTGCGTTTTCAACGCCCTGAAAAATAAGGCGAATTATCCGGAGACGTGTTTTCTTTTACTTGCTCAAGCTAATGAAATAATTACAGCAACCACAACAAGCCTATTACTGGTCCTCCATACATGTGAATTATTAACCTGCAGTAAATGCTCCTCTTGGATTACTGCATTGCACCGATTGGGCATCGCGTGGGGCTTGGTAAATCCACTTGTATGCTCCCAAACTATCCCCGACCTCTAGACATGGGTCTCACCTTGTCTGCTGAGGGTATGCTATTGAAATTTGTTCAAATATGTTAGGAGATTCTATTAAAGTCCTGAAAGTTGTATGGCTCATGGATCAGACTTGTTTATCCAGAACATCTTGACAGGCTTAATGACAACAATGCCCATTGTTGTCACCTTCACTCGCTTTATGTATAAATTACGTTACATCTATATTAACTGACTAATTGTTATTATTATTATTATTTTTGCCTTTCCCAGGATGCCTCAGTCACACAAGCTATCAGCGGGGCCCATGAAAGCACCGGAGAGTACAACCCGTTCACCGCAAATGAAATGGTGACCTTTAAATAACTACATATTATTTTATTTCGAACATGATTGAAGTATAAAATCACATACATGACCAAGGAATGCAAAACACACATTTTTGTACCACCATAATCTTGGCATGCTCAAAAAGAAAATATAGTTACAGATGTAAGGAAGTCCATTTAGATCAATTATATGTCTAGGCGTTTTGCAGACGATTTAAATATATATATATTTTTTTTTTTTTTTATTCGTCCCACAGGGAAAGTACACTGGGACAACCATCCCAGTCTCTAAAGCGTCCTCATCCCAACCTGCTGTACTTCCGACTTCTGTGGAGCAAAGTCCACAAGTAAGTGGTGGGAAAACAATAGGAACATTTTGGGCGTCGTTGTGTTAGGAATGTTTTCCATCATGAAATAAAATGCTTAAATCAAGTTTTCTGGGCTGTGCATGACAACTTAAATGGGTAAATAGTTGATAATTCTGGGTGCCTATGATTGCTGTTGGGTATGAATGGAGTGTTAAGGTCTTTGTATATAAGGAAAAAATATTTTCACCAGGAATCTCATATATTTGTAGATTAATTCCATATATTTGCAAGAAAAAAAATTGGATAACCTAACCTTGACATGAATCTGAAGTTATTTGAGTTGTTTTATGCTGGGCCTTTTCTTTTGAATAACGCTAACTCGTCCATCACTGATTTGTCTGCTGTGCATCAGGCTACGGCAGCGGCTGCTCAGGCTAATCTGGTCAGGCAGCAGGAGGAGCTGGAGAGGAAAGCTGCAGAGCTGGAGCGAAAGGAGCAGGAGCTGCAGAACAGGAGCAGCAGAGACTCCAACCCAGGAGGTAAAGCTCTGCCCGTGTTTTTCTGGAGTTGCGAGGAAAAAATGCTTGAGTAAGCACATCAGTTCCAGCCTCCTGTGTTTAAATATGTTTCTCAGCTAAAGAAAACAACTGGCCGCCTCTTCCAAGGTTCTTTCCCATAAAGCCGTGCTTCTATCAGAACTTTGAGGAGGATATCCCAGAAGACTACCGCAGAATCTGCAAGAGAATGTACTACCTCTGGATGTGTATGTAGCCCACCTCCCTATATGCCTTCACGCAAAACCCAAAGAGATGATTTTTAAAAAGTGTATCTAGGAATAAGTTATTCATGTGTTAAAACTAATGGATGTACTAAATGTTTTCTTGTGAATCACCACAGTCCATAGCGCCACCCTGTTCCTCAACATCCTGGCTTGCCTGGCTTATTTCACCGCTGATGCTGCTAAAGGTGTGGACTTCGGTCTGTCCATCCTGTGGTTCATCCTCTTCACCCCTGTGTCTTTCGTCTGCTGGTACAGGCCGGTTTACAAAGCCTTCAGGTAAAGATTTACTTTCAGAACTGGATCCAAATGATGTTGAAAGAGAAGTAAATGTGTAATAAAAACCCTTTGTGAATGCTTTATGAATATTTTTCAAGTTTGAACATGTATGTGTAGCATTTTAGTAGCTTGACTTCACTTCTTTAATGCTAACCAATTAAATTTCTATTAAATAAATAAATTGTATCTTTTTTTTTTTTTTTTACAGACATGCAGTTAGAGGACAAAAATCGCATAGTTGTGCTTGTGACTATTGCTATTACAATAACATTCCAACTCACAAGTTGTTCTCTTGCTTTTAGGGTTTAAGTGTTTATTACCAAATTCATTGTTGGCCTGATGGCTGTTATAGTTGTAATGCAATTCTTCAGCAAGAAAAAATGTATTAAACCCTACACTGTGCAAAATGAGTCTGACCACTATGTACATTTATGATCTAGTGTTTGCACATGGTGAAATATGGAAGTACTCTATTATTTTTGAATTTGCAAAGAGTGTGGAGTTTAGCTGTGGACACAGCAAAAACTATATTCTGCCATAAGTTATCACATGCATCATTTTTTAAATATTATTGTGACACGAGAATGGGTAATTAATTAAAAAATGCGCCCAGCTTTACTATGAAGGTTAAGGATGCATGTGTCACAAACTACCACAGTCAGCGTAAAATAATTTGGATGATGTTTAAATTAGAAAGATGCATTCTTTACTCATGACGTCGCCCTGCAGTTGACAAGCTTCATTGAAAAATTTATTCCTTCCAACACTGTTTTTAAGCAGAGTACAGTATTGACCTTCTGAGACAAAATCTTTCTTTGTGGAAAAAATCTTTGATTCTTTTTTTTTTTTTTTTTTTTTTGCTTGAATCTATTTGCTGACTTTGGTCCTCTGTTGCCCAGCTTTGACTGCTTGTCCTGCCTTTTCCTTTCCCTTTTCTTTCTGTCCCACTTTCAGTATCCAATTCCAGTAATAAATTTAACATCTGAATGTATCTTAGTGATACTGATGGAGCACCAAGTTATTCTGTCTGGCATCATTTCTGTGCAATCTGACCGTTGCTATCCACTTATGGTGAAACAATGTATCTGGAAGATAAAACCTTGAAAGTATCAGTGGATACAGTAATTATGAAATATTCAGATTTTATGTATCTTTCAGGTTGGTAAGGGTTATTGGGTGTAATTGTATATAATCATGGAAACTATAAACCATTATGTACTTTAATCTGACTCCAAATGACTGGTGCTTAACCCATCGTGTTTAGAGTTGAAGAGTTGTTACAATGAGTGCTGAGACTCTTCTAGCAACAACTGGTTCCTAAGCACTTTCTGCCTTTTGAGTGTTTCCGTAATATGAAAGTTGAACTTTTAAATGCTACACAACACGTACAAATGTCTGTTTTTCTTTTTCATCCCTAGGTCTGACAGCTCCTTCAGCTTCTTTTTTTTCTTTTTTGTTTTCTTCTTCCAAGTGGCGGTGTACATTATCCAATCAGTGGGCATTCCCTCATGGGGAAACAGGTGAGTTTAGTACTGGTAGATTTTCATCGATTTCATTTGTTCTTCAGTATGTATGAGCATGATGATGTGTGTAGGTTTGTAAGAGTGCATGCACAACTCACAGCTAAGTGTTTTGGTGGTTATTTCTTTTCTGTTTTCTACTCTCTTGCATATCTTTGACAGATTCCTGTTGACCTATCTTGTGTGGGGTGCTTTTTTTTGTAAGTGCGCAGAGCCTTTCTTCTTGGGTTTATTTTCAGCATCATGTTGTGTATTAATCCTTGAGAGCCTTTTTCATCTTCTGTTGTTTCGAGTTTCATATTTTCCAAGTATCAGTGGGAATAGCTTGGATGCTAGCAAACCTAGCAATTTGTTGGAATGTTTTTTTTTTTTAAATGTGTAGCATTGACTGTAGTGGAAAATTACAAACACGTGGTCATGTTTCTTTGTTTGGTTTTTATAGTGGATGGATCTCATCAATTAGCATGATTCGTTCAAACTTGGCAGTTGCCGTGGTTATGATGGTAGTGGCTGGTTTTTTCACTGTCAACGCTGTTTTGGGTGTCATCCTGCTGAAAATGGTAAGTGCAAGCATTCCCCATGTTTTACATTGCAGGTGTTTTTATATTTCATACTGTTGTGCTTAGACCTCTACAAAACAAAGTAAATGTAGTCTTCGATTTTAATGATAGACTAATTTTATTGAAGAAAAGAAATTTCACCAACCAATTAAGTTGATTTTTCAGGTCACTGAGTGAAATAAATTTGATCATTTTACGACCCAAACAAAAGTCTACCTCCTGCAGCTTGGTTATACACCATTATTCAGGTGGCTACAGATGATGCTTACCACAGGTGTCAGTATGGAGATGAGTTAAAACCAGTTGGGACCACAGGGACGAAAGAAAACATTGGTAACGCATTATGTTGCTTAAGAATGGGCATATAAGTGCATCTCAAGTTTGAACATCTAAATTAGGGATTCAGTATGGTTTTGGGAGAAAGTGGTCTGTCTGAACAAGACCACAGTCAGTCTTTCGGTATCTGCTAAGAGTTCAGGACAACTTCACTGCACCAAGGAGCTAATTTTTGTTTTGGCTTATTTTTTGTCAGAAGTGAAATTTTGTTGAACATGATTTTTAAAAGCGGTATAAAGGGTTAAAGATATCCAACTTGGTGAATACCTTTGTGTGGCAGAGTATTTCAGGTAAATGTTATACAAATTAAATGTTGACTTTTATCAAATGTATTTTTCTGAATAACCTATATGAGTCATAATCTGCATGATTCTTGTCCCAGGTCCACTCCAAGTACAGAAATACAGGCGCGAGCTTCTCCAAGGCTCAGCAGGAGTTTTCCCAGGGAGTCCTGAGCAGCCGCACTGTCCAGAGCGCCGCCGCTAGTGCTGCCAGCTCTGCTGCCCAAGGGGCCTTCAGCAGTAACCAAGGGAATTGAACTGCTCCAGAAAAATACCTGAAGGACTCAAGCTAGTATTTTCTAACCAGGAAGCCGTGACTAAACAGTACAATTAGTTGTACAGAACAGACTTTGATCATTTTACATAAATTTGCCAAAAGAACAATCAGAAACTCACAAAATGGCATTATAACGTGTATAAATTCTGTATCTCAAACACAGCTAAAACAAGAATGTTAACGCAAGCGTGCCTTGAACATGGCCTGGTAGTTTTGACATTTGAGACTGCCTTTTATCAGTGTGCAATATATTGGAATGTGCAACCACCTGAAGCTGGTCTAAAACAAATTAGCCGAACCAAAACAAGGCCTTAAGAACAAATAATCTGTATGATTATCAATGAGTTGAGCTTCACAATATAGCATCCATAGCCTATCCACCTTATTCCATCACACCAAGTTAATATTATGTAGTTCTGCTGTTTTATACTGTCGGCACAAGCCTGCAGCTCAGAAGCTCTCAGTTTTTCTCCTCTTTATTACTGTCAGCTCTTCAGAGAAACGAGCTGCTAGCAGTGTTGTTAATGTTTGCCATCATTCCGTTACAAAACTCAACGATCGTGTTCATGAACTCATAATACGATCCTCTGTACAGAGCAGCTCTCTTGAGAGCAGACGACGTGTCGTAAATAAGTTTTACTAAATATTACACAATAACCGAAAAGAGAGATGTAACTTCTATCATGAATATAGACTAGAAAAAACCCTACAAATTACAATGAAATACTGCTACTTTCGGTGGGAGCCGGAAGTAAGACCCATAATTGTTTCCATAGGAAGCCTCCCAGGAATAAGGTGGATAAAGCAGCCAGAGTATCATTCTGATCTGAGCGTTAGTACTTACAGCAAACTATGAACCAAGTTTTTTTGTTTTTTTTTGTTAAACATTTTCTGTTACTTTTTCTGCTCTCTAAATTTGGTGTTTTTTTTTTTTTTTGTTTTTTTTGTCTTTTCTTTGATATATGACATGTACATGAGCTGATTCCTAATGAAGGTGATGGGATGAAGGTTTGTCTTTGTTTGCTTTTAATTAGCTTACTGAGTTTTGATAGAATGTGTCTAAAAGGGTAAATTAAGATTTTTGAAAGGGGGCTGCTAAGTTTTTATTCAATATTTACTTGTGAAGGAAATAACTGTCATAACTGAACCTTTCTGTAATTACAAAGTAATGCATTCAGGTTTAGTGCAAAATTCCTGATGAGTACTAGATGGATGTGCATTAATGAGCTGAAAAAGCAGAATACCTACAGGGGACATAGTCAATATTAGCAAGTTACTTCATGGTTACTAGGATTTATAAGACTTGGCATGTAATTGTATATAAAACTCATGACTTCTATATTTATGGTATCATGTTTTTGTCTTTTTAACTAGTTTCAAAACTTTTTAATATGATTGTCTGTGGAAGGACTGCATTTTAGTTTCCTGTTATGATCAAAATGTGTTGTACATATGTTTATTTAAACTATATTTACTGGATGGGCATGTGTTGGAAAATAGTTGTGTTTGAACAAGCAATAAACATTGATTTAAACAAAATCATTTATTTCTTTTACTTGCCAATGAGTGAAAAGGACATTGAGTCAGTTATCCTGGTTTGCTTTTTTTCCTCGATCTCCTCGTAGCATGACTGGTTAAAGAAGTTCATTTCTCTTAATGTTCTTACAAAAATGCACTGACATGATGCTTAAAACCAATATAAATTTAAACGTAAGCATATAATAGGTATCTTAATATGTAACAAAGATTATGGCAACAGCAAACAGTCCATGGTTATGGTTTATTTCAGCCATAAGCTATATTTTTATGGATGTAGGACATTTGATTACTATAAACTTGTAGGATTTTTTTTTTTTAACCACTGCAAATATTTTAGAAGCTGTACACTTACTCCAACTAAAAATAAAATATTGAGAGCACAATCTCTAAGGTATTGAGGAAATTATATTGCTAGTTCCAAGGCTGAAGATTTATTGAAAGCAGTCAGGCCATTATTGCAGGTTTTGACCTGGAAGGGTGATCTTTCTCTTTGTAGGGTCCCTCATTGTACTCATTAACATTCATAGACGTCATTCCGTACACGTCCATTCGCAACCATAGCAACGGCTTCTGCTGTTGATCGTCTCAAGATGGCGGACGCGGAGAACGCTAAGGTGGTGAGCGTGTATTATAAATTCGGTCTTGACTTTGCAGGGTAAACATTAATGTCACTGAGCCGTTTGATAGCGAGACACTCCGTGGGGATAATGCAGCACCTTTACTAAAAGCACGGTCTGCATCTGCGCTTATTTTGAACGCCTGGTAGCTGCCGCTAAATCAGAGCTTATGAGGACCGCTAGCTACAACTTTCAAATTTAATCCCCTTTATCTCATTGCAAAACTCAAACTGGAGTGCTTACAGCTGTAGCTAAAAACAGACGAAGCCAATGTCCTACTGGACATGCGTTGTTTGCTGTTTTAGCCCACTACATTCTGTGCAGCAAACTACAATTAACTTGTGTAATAGTTACGAGGTTTTGAAATGTGTGCCGTGACGACCTGCTTTAATAAAGCCACCACTGCATTCCGAACGTTACCATTAAGATGTATAGAAGTGGACTGTTTAAGGCAATTGGATTGCGCATGCGTGTGTTAAATTTATACTCAGCTGTTGTAAATTCTCCTTAATTAGCAGTTTGGCTTCTTCTTAACGACTTGGATTCTAATAACGATTATATCTAAATGACAAAATCAGAGGTTGTCATGCTGTCCGGTTGTATGCACTACATTGCAAGGGTGTAACTTTGTGTTGAAAGTTGGTGGGGAGGAAGAGGAGCAGGAGATGAGGGGGTGATGATGCACCCACAGTTACTGGAAGGCCTTTTCTTTTCCAGTGCTAAGAATAAAGCCAAAACTTACATGTGAATACCATGCAGTCTTATTCAATAAATTGGGATATACGTCCTGATCAGGCTTGTCAGATTTTACCGTTTGAAAATAATCGTTTAGGAGATATTAAACATACTACGAAATATAAACATGTTAAAACATATGTAATCTGATTAATCTATATAATGTCTTTCACTTGGTAGTGGAACTGCTGACAAAGGAACTTTTCAGTCATATTCTAATTTATGGAGTCAGCCTGTATTTGCTGAATGCTTCCCTACAATTTAGTAATATTTTTTTGTGAAGAATTACCACATAGTTGCCTTTTTATTGTCTGATTTTATCAAGTGCTAAAAACACCAACAACATGAGATTCTGTAACAATCAAAATGTTAAGTATTCCAAAAAACAGAATAAGTAACTTCTGTATAAACAAATGAATCCTTATCAGTGCAAACTTTGTACTTTCCAATTATGTGATTTTGACTCCACAGCTGTGGGGGGGGGCGGGCGGGGGGGGGGGGGGGGGGGGGGGGGCGGCGGGGGGGGGGGGGGGGGGCGGGGGCGGGGGGGGGGGGGGGGGGGGGGGGGG
>CAEGAD010036952.1:0-24919 GCA_903067055.1 Poeciliopsis paucimaculata
CAACTTAAGGTAATATAGTTCTGTGATTGTACTATAAAACGGTACTCTGTGCCTGGAAAACATATAATACCATCTCTTTAAATAGAAAGCAAGTGACTTAGAAAAGAGTAAAATGTCAACCAGCTGTTCCTGTAACCGCAATATAAGTATAATAGAAGTTAATATAATTTTAAAAATACACAAAAAATACAGTTTTTCTGAATTATTCATACAAATAATTTCCTGATACCAAAGGTGTAAAAAGTTAATTTTCTCTGTAGTAAGTTAATAAACACATAAAGCATGACAAAAATCTTTTTACAGATGCCACAACATTTTTACTTTTTTTTTTTGCCTCCATTATTTTATTTTATTCACCTTCAAAATCAATATGCTTTTCATTTAAATTCAGCAGAGTATTAAATTAAACTCGTTTTACTATGAAACTGATCCTTTCACGTTCAATTTGAATAGCTCAGGTAATATATTTCCTTATGGTAATTAAAGAGACTGATATATTAAAACCTACAGTTCCTTGCAAAAGTAATAATACCCATTCAACTTTATTCACACTTTCACATGTTACCACGATGAATGTGTGTTTTACTGGGATAAACTAAGACCTTAAAATATATTTAATTAATCAAAAAAACATAATAATTTGGCTTTAAATATGTAATTTCCAGGTCTTAAATGTTGTCTTTACAGCACTATTTAGTCCTGAATATTCACTGTTTTTTTGTGAGACAATGAATCAGGCAATCAGGCCAGTAGGCAAACGCTTACTCGCTGCTAACATACTCTTGTTAGCAAGCTAGCTTTTTTGCGTCTTTCTTGGGTAAGTCCAAAGTTATTGCCAGGTGTCTTGACAGCTTTTGTACATTTCTGTGGTGATATAGGTCTTGAATTCAGTTCATGTTAGCAAACACCTGGTGGAACTGCATCTGCTAAGCTAATTATATGAGCTACTTCTCAGTGAAACACTGGTAAAAACGTTAATGTGTTAATAGAAGAGTTGTTGTGATGAGATCCTGAAGGCGGAGTTTCAGAAAAAGCAAGAGTTTTTAAAGAGACAGAGGCCCAATTTCAAGGACTTAATATACAAAGTCACATTTGATGTATACAAAAAGAGCATTTTTATAACAACCGAAGGTTACTTGATTGTGCTACAAAATGCCACCATATGCCTTGATGATGTATAATGCTGCCCCTTTAAAAAATCTTAAATGTGAATTGGTGAAACTTACAAAAACCTTGTAGTAGCAACTCAGATATTTCCTAGGAGTCCTATTTCCACCATAGATCAAACCGAAACTGGTTTGATCTGAGCATCTCCGTTGGTTTACTTTAGGCTCGCTTCTGACAGAAAACAAAAGACTTGTTTGCAAAGCTGTATTGTATTACCGTAATCAAGCGCTACTTTCCTTTTGTCTCCCCTCTACAAGTTCCAGCACATATCAGTCAGCCAAGCTCTTAAACTCTCTGCCCGAGTGTCGGATAGACAAGCCGGTTAGTCGTCCAGTTAAACTGCCAGCAACTTCATCCCACCAGCAATCCAGGCTGTCATTCAACCAGTCAGTCAGCCAGCATTAGCATGCATCCTGCCCTCAGACTCTGCTTGGGTTTAATACACAGCAGCCAGGCGGACAAACGGACAGGGAGGGGAGACGGAGGAAGGGAGCCGAGGGGGAGTGCCTGTTTTGACTGAGTGAGAGGCCGCCTTCAAACGGTTGCAATCTCAAGGTCTGCCGGGAGTGACCTGTGAACCCGTGGGGCTGTGAGAGCGAGAGCTGAGCGAGCGCTCCTCTGCCGGACGAGGCGAGACTGCGCAGCCCGGAGGGCCATGTGGAACTCATTTAGGAGGAGACAGGAGGGAGGCAGGGAGAAGACGCAGGAAGCAGACAGAAGAGAGGGCAGCTGACCATGCTTAAGGGGGAGGGAAAAAAAAAAGCAGACATTCTTTCTAGGAAAATGCCTCAGATGCAAACAGTGTGTTCTCTTACCATCAAAAGGAATTTTTTACAGTTGAACGGCTTGAGGCTTTTAAGAGCGAAGCGCTCAGTGTTGGTGCGGTTTTGTCGCCTCATCTCCGCAGCATATGTCCCAGGCTTTTCACCTGCAGAGACGGCATACATGCTCAGTAGGAGATATGAGTCACCAGTGTACACAGAATGGCAGCCAGATCAATACAGAGGGTGGTTGGCTGGGGGCTACAGAGGGGGGGAAATATCAACAAGAGGGTGGAATTAGATGGACAAACAGGGTTTATGAGCAAGTGCAAATACGAAAATAGAGAGAGGAAGAGGGGGAAGAGTTGCCTACGCTTGGACTTGGCAGCCATGTGTTTGTGGGTGTGTGTTTGTGTCCACAGTTCCTACGCCGTCTGGAAGTCTTTTAGAAAATAAAGTATGGAAGTGAAGTGGTGTTTCCCCCTCAGGCCGATTCACTAAGTATCCATCCATCCATTAATCCATCCATCTGTTAGTCTGTGTATTTTATCATCTTCCCATCCATCTGTCCTTCCATCCATATATCTCTGTTCATTCATCAACTACCCATCCATCAATGATCTATAGGTCAATGCATTGGTTGTTTTCCCTTCCATCCATCTAGAAGTCCATCCATTAGACATCTACCCATTCATCCATCTCTAAGTCTATCCACTAGCCATCCATCCATCTAGAAGTTTGTTCATTAGTCATCAGTCCTTCCATCCATCCATCCATGCATCCATCCATCCATCTAGAAGTCTATCCTCCATCCATTCATCCATTAGTTATATTTATATCCATCCTTCCATCTTGTTTTGAATACAGCTGAACAGTCTGCTGGGAGTGACCTGTGAACCCGTGGGGCTGTGAGAGCGCCCCACGGGCTCTCACAGCCGTGGGGCGTAAATTCTTAGTGCGTTTTTGTATTTCTCCTCTCAGAGTGGCTTACAGAGGCACAGAGGATTCTGGATTTGTATGTCTGGAACAGCGCGGGGTTTCTCTGCATGTTGAAGCGAAACAGTCCTCGGATTGGTTCGCCATCGCTGTGTCAAACACAGCCTGGTATTTCCTCTCGCCCCCCTGCTTCTTTCTATCACTTTCCCTTCTGATGCCCGATCCCCCACTCTGTGGCATGTTGCTATGGCAACGCAAAGCCCGATTGGAGCAAACGGGTGGGGAAGGAGGGGACGTTCGCACGTCAACCTGGGAAGACCTAATGTGCTGCCCACACACTCACACATACACTCATATTACATCTTTCTATTTTCACAAGGACTTTGCATTGACTTCCATTCATTTTTTATTCATTTCTACAGCCCAACTCTTAGCCTAACCATTGCCAGTACTCAACTCACTCTTTAGTCCTAAATCTAATTACCAACACAAAAACAGCACATCTTCTTATGGGGTCTGGTTTTTGGGCTCTATAAGGAGTATTTAGTCCTCACAATGTAGTATTCGTTAGAAAAATTGACCTTACAAGGTGAGAAATACTAAAACATACACACAGAGAACCATGCAGCAAGCGATCAAGATTACAAAAGAGACTCTGTGCAGGGACTTACTTATAAGGTTATGGAGAGCAGCACTGGCGATATCAGGGGCACGGCCATGCTAACAGCAGTCAATGAGATTACTGTGGACACAGCGGGCCAGGGAGAGACTGAAAAACACACTTCCAATGACAAAAGCACCATCAACTCCCATTATATTTCATCTGGTTGTGTGACTCGTGCGTGCTACAACATGAGCCAAATACACCAGGCTTTTTTCTGGGGGGGCCTCACCGTGACAACTTGTATGTTTTAATGAGCTTGCGGCTCCTGGGGCGAATTAAATTTCTCCTCATGACATCAATCATAAATTTAGCATTTGGGCTCAGACTTAACGTTGGGGTGGGGGATACAGGCTTCAGCTGCAGCGTGTTTGTGCTGCGGTACGTGTTCGCTGGCATTTGCACCTCAACAAATGCGTCTGTGGCAGACAAAAGGCAAACAGCGGGTCATCATTTGCAAAACACGAGCTGACCCCAGAGATGACAGCTGTTTTAGTGAACTGGGTGGCTCGTGGTGAGCAGTCTGCTTTGAATAATAAGAGCTTTGGGCTCAGATCTTTTCTTCTTCTTCTGACCTTCGGGAAGCTTCCCGGTTCGGTCCTTTCGCAGAATCAAGACGGATGCCTTTAGACGGCACGGCCTTGGAGGAGAATCCAGAAATTTCTCAGATTTATTTGGTGCTTGTTAATGTTTCTCTCAATTCTGACTTTAGTTTTGCATTTAGACACATTTAGCTTACAGGCATTGAGTTTTCAAGCTTTAAATTACGGTTTTGTTTTGTTTTGTTTTTTTTTCTTGTCAGCCTCACAACACTCAGTAGGGTTACAGTAAAGCCTGGCTTTATAGGCGTAAAATAAATGCTTGGATTATTTTACTTTCACATGAATGTGCAGCTCTTAAACTCCATGTTTCTAGTGCAGAATTGGAAAATAGGCTGGTGTTTGTTCTTAAGCACTTACTTTGACAACTATTCACATAATGCCTCGGTATGGTGAGCATATAAGCCAGGATGAGTTGGGCAGTGTCTATTAAGCTTTCTTCAAATAAAGCAGTGTGTGACATGGGAGTTGTTAAAAGTTCTATTCTTACGGAAACCTTGAGTAAAATATCAAACTCTATATGGCATCAAACTTTTTTCTATAAGTTTAAATACTTTTAGAAAGTTCTCCTTATGACATCAATCATAATTGATTAGAATTTGGGTTTTCTAAACTTTTTTTTAAAGTGCAAATACGTTTGCCTGCTACTTAATGCAAAAGCAACAATATTCCTTTTACATTAATTTTTGGAAATAAAATAACACTATTTTGTCTTCCTTTAAAAAGCAAGAGAAAAACAGACTTCTTTGTATCCAGCTGGGTTGCAGTGCACAGTTGGCGGAGAGATAAGTGTTTTATTCCGCTTTTTTATTTTTTTTTCCTCTAATTTTTCACTTCCAACAATCTGTCAAGCACAGCAACCCAGAAGCTCCATGGAAACAGTGCAGAAATCCACAAGTTAGTAGAACTAGTAGTCCTCAGATCTTGCCTGTATGAAAAGTGGATATTAGTAAGTTAAAAGAAATCCAAGTTGGCTTCTTCTGAACATCATGGTATGGGTTTTATTTGTTCACCAAGATCGTGGAAGCTCATCAAAACTGACCCGTTGCCAAGGCGATTGACTTTAAATGACTCTTAATGTTCTTGTCGCATGGCAGAAATTATTTCAACTATTCAATGTCCTTTGGGTGGATATCTTCTCATCGAGATATCCTTTCCTTTGAAAATGTCTGAGTTCATATCCTCACATCTGAAACAAGTCGCACTTATTCGGTCAGATTAGACCAGTCAGAATCTTGTCCAAAGAGTCTTAATTTATGTAACTGGTGTAGCAATTGAACCCCAGTTCCACTGGGAGCCATCTACAATCCTTCTAACACTTCCTGCTCCTTACTTTGACATTTACCGTAATCTAAGGACATAATTAGCACAAATGCATGCATCTCCAAATTCTCGCCAGTAGATCACCTTTGAGTTAAGTACCGCCGATGGAGGGAAAAGGAAATGATGTAATTTAGCCCGGCTTAAGCAGGTCATTATTAGGCAGGTTGTTCTGTGCACTGCAAAAATTAACGAGTTGGGCTGACCAAGTATTAAAAATTAAATAAACATCTTGCATATTTTTCTTTCTTTAAATTATCCTTTTACGGCTTTAAATTTGCACATTTCTTTTACTCTGAGCATGTTG
Source organism: Poeciliopsis paucimaculata (assembly GCA_903067055.1). NCBI lineage: Eukaryota > Metazoa > Chordata > Actinopteri > Cyprinodontiformes > Poeciliidae > Poeciliopsis > Poeciliopsis paucimaculata. The sequence goes on from CAEGAD010036952.1 coordinate 5,752, forward strand.
TCTTTAATGTCTGTTGAGTGTTATTTTCCTTATTATAACATTTGTCCTTACTGTACAGTCTCTTACGCTTCTTATTTTTGTGTTTGGGTATATAATTATTTTTGAAACTTTCTTGGATATCTGTTTTTCATTGCACCGATATTCAAATGTCCATGTCTTCTTCATTTTTTAAAATGTATTTTTGATTTTCAGGTTTCTGACATCATTGGAAAGCTAAGAGCTCACATTTTTATAATCTGCAAATAACTCAAAACCAGTCACATGTGCATGCTTATACCTGCTTCAACTTGCTGCCATGACACCTGTATTTTTCCACCTTTAGACAATAAACGTTCATACAGAGTATCCACACGTCTTTAAAAAGACCTTAAATTAATTTTTCTAAAAGGTAATTTGGCCTTAGTAGCGCTAATCACGTCTTAAATTTTGTAATTGCAGGATTATTGAATCTTGTAAGTAGCTTTTTTCCCCGCGACTTTATACCTTCTTGCAGGACTAATATAACTTTGATAACCAGCAAACTAGCTAGCTAGCAACGGTATATTAGAGGAATAAGGCTAACTAACGTATAAAAGCTAGCTAGCTGTCACTGGTATGTATCACTAGTTGGCTGGAAGACATTTGTTTTTACCAATCGTTCACTGCTATTGCCTGTCGATATGAAGATTCTCTAATCATCCTTCATAATTAGAGTTCATTTGGTCGCATATTTCATTTAGTCTGTCTTACAATTTCTTAAAAATTGAATTTATAACAACTACCTTGTTATAACCTGTCATTGAAAAAGCTTACAGCAAAAATGCTGGGACCACATTTATTTACTGAGCATCAGCTATTTTTTATAGTTTATTTTTGGAAAGCGGGTAACTCTAAGGAGGATTTACAGTGGGTGCAGCTACTTGAAAAATCAGTTTATGGTGTGGGTTATCATGGACATTGTCTTTTTCTATGCTGGTCTCTGACTCATGACGTTTATTGAGTGGAGATGTCGACCTGCCGGTTCGTTTGTAGGGTAAATACTGCCCAAATCCCCAACTCATGAGCAAAACAGGAGTACTTCAGGTCCAGGTTGAAATGCCGCCGCTTCCCCTACACGGCGTCAGACGGGCTGCATTTAGCCGAGCCCGGCGGTCGTTGCTAATCAAATGAATCAAAGCGGCCCTAACTCATTTATGACGCTTTTCCGCTCAATTTAAGCTCGCCTTGCTCATCAATATCACCCCGTCGTCCTCCTCGGACGACCGCTGCATTCTCATCGAGGCCCGATCAAATTTTTTCAAGACGGCTCCTCTATTTTTATCCCTCCCTCCTTCATAAACTGATTTAAGGGCTACAGGTTGCAGGAAGGATCTGTATCGATGTCCTTTCCTCTTTTTTCTTAAGTGTTTATAAATGCTTCTCTCTTCCAGTTCCCCGCGGCGTGATCCAGAACGGCGCTCGCGTCAGGAGCCAGGCCCTCTTCCCTGTCATCAGACCCCTTCCCGTAAGCCCCGTGGGGAGCAGAACCTCGGCTATCAGGTGGGTAAACTTTGCCCTCAGACATATAATTAATGGGATTTCCCTGCGCAAAGGGATCCAACTACACCTGCAAAAAAAGAAAAAAATTTCCACTCATAGTTTACATAATTACATCTTTATTGTCTCCAAAAGTCAGGCTTTCACACGCTCCCGCTGTTGCTCTGAACATTTGATCCAGGTGTGTTTATGTAATGCGCTCCTTTCCTCAAAAACACACACAAACAGGTTTATTAGAGGGAAAGGCTTTTTGATCTAGAGAACATATGCGGCATGCACGGACACGCACATCCATCACCAGAGCATAAGAGTATAATGGTCGGCGCGGCGTAATGAATTAAACATAGCCGAGGGCTCCCTGGATGTATGCAGTGAATATTTGATCACTGCGAGGGGCGCGTGTTTTGCTTATAAGATATTAATATGCTAACTCTCTCATTCTGAAGGAGAGGATGTCTGTGGGACGAGGCACGCTCCGGAAGGTGCTGCTGATTTATGGCTTTGCAGGATACCCCCCACCGCACCTCCCTCCGCCTCCTTTAGTGCTGTACACAACACAATTCTCTCATTGTTTCAGCAAAATAGTGAGAGAATGATGCTCAGGGCTTGAAAAGTATGAGCATCCCTTGAACTTTTCAGAAATTGATCAGTTTCTGGTCGATCAATATAAATCTGTTCTTAATTGTGAGATGTTTAAAGGTACAGTACCATGTAAAAGTGACCTTTTTTTTTTGTTTGTTTTAGCTTCACATCATGTTATAATCTTATTCCCTCATCTAAAACACACCTGGAGTGTTGCTTTGATTCTGTCATGCATGCTTGAGATACCCTTGAATCTCACATGGCAACCAGTCAACTGTGCAAAACGCACCCAGCTCCTTCAGACTAGCCAGCAGCAATTAGCAATTAACACCTGATAGCATCACACATCTGCTGAGCTTATGATAGGAGCTCATCTCGGTAAAACACTGGTAAAAATGTCAAGGGGTTAATAGAGGAGCCATGTTGTGATGACTTCCTGAAGGCAGAGTTTCAGAAATTGCTGGAGATTCTTAAAGAGACAGAGGCCCAAGTAATCAAATTTCTTTTAAGTCATGTTTGATGTATACAGCATTTTTATAACAACTGGAGGTAACGTATTCACTTGCTTGTACTACAAAATGATACCAGGAAAACGCATCATACTGTCCCTTTAAACAACTAAAGTCAGGTCTCCATTTGCATTCACTTCACTTTGATAACTCCAAGGATAACATTAAGGCGGTTTTCACACTTGATATTTTAGTAGATTCGGCTCAACTAGAGATCAGTGTTGCAGCATTCAGCTGTTCTGGTTCTCTTTCACACTGCACTGTGTCAAACAATCCAAACCCTTTGAAAAGGCTTGTGGTGCCGCTGCACCAAGAACCACTGAGGGAAACGATATGAGAACCTCAGAAGAAGACATGAGCACAACTTCCTTCTTCGTAAAATGTAAACGAAACATTTTGCGAAGATTTCTCTTTTGTCATTGGTAACAAACCATGAGCCATTTCTCCCGCTAGCGCAAGACTAGACATTTGTTTAGGTTGTATTTACCCAGAATGCTTTGCCACATGTACTGAGTTATGTTTTTATGGTGTAAAGCATTTTGAACTGCCTCGTTGTTCCTGAAATGTGCTACACAACTTGATGAACTTGTTTTTACCAAAGAAGTAACGTTATCCATGCCGTGTCCAGATCATCCCTGGGAGATTTCCTTAGCCGGGGAAAGGACAGCCCGTCCCGCTACTCCCCCAGCCCCTGCGGCGAGGACCTCCAGGACGACCACACCTACAGCACCGCCAAGTCCCCCAGCAGCCTGTCCCCCTCCGAGATCACAAACCCTTCCTCCGCGCTGGAAGACGACGACATCATCGCCGTGGAGATCCAGTCGGACGTCAAGCCGGAGCCCCGGGAGATCCCGCTGGACTCTCATATAGCTACAGCCGCCGCCGCTGCCGCCTACATTTCCCAGCAGCCCCCGCGCGGACAAAGACGGAGCTCGGCAGCCGGAGCCGGGACTCTGCCGGGCAGCAGCCTGCCCTGGACCAAAAGCCGAGCGAGGGGCATTAGCGACACGCTGCCGCTGAAGAAGCGGCGCGCGCCGGAGAAGCCGCCGGAGAGCGACGACGAGGAGATGAAGGAGGCGGCGGGGTCGCTGCTGCACCTGGCCGGGGTCAGAGCCTGCCTCAACAATATCACAAACCGCGCCGCCAAGGGCCAGAAGGAGCAGAAAGAGACCCTAAGAAACTAAAAAAAAACAAAAAAAACATACGCATTCAGACACCTCCACGCACGCACACCCAACACACACACCCCCCACACACACACGCGTACACAAATAGGTCAACAGGTAACGTTACTACAGCATTAGTCTCGACAGACACTCGTCATCTCCCTCTATCTATCTGCAGGGCATTAGGTGAATCCTACTTATTTGTGGCAATATCAAAAATCAATGTTTTCCTACATGTTCAGCAACACTAACATCAATGGGTATCTCTCATGTGTCTATGTTGGGTTTTTTGTTGTTGTTTTAAAAAGGGGATGAAAGCCATAAAATAAAGCATGTTTTGTCACTAATTCGGGGCGAGCAGAGGAAGTACGCCGCGCAGCGAGCGCAGGATGGCTGTTTGTCCTTTCCTAGTTTCGGTTCTTTTTTTTTGTTGTTTTGGGTTTTGTTTTTGTTTTTTCCCACGTTGAATTTGTAGCAATCTCTCAGCGATGCCAGCTAACGCGGCGGAGACCCGCCTCTTTGGGGCGGGTCGGGGTATCGCTCTCTTACACCCACGAGCACAAACGTGAGACTGTGCCAAAGATACGCGACCAGGTTGCTTCATGTAGCCGATGCGACAGCCGACGGAGAAGAAGGAAAAAAGAAAAGAAAAAAAGAAACGGAGAAGGCATCGTAGTAAAGAGCTAAAGAGAGGAGTGACCTCAAGTGTCAAAGTAAAACCCAATGTGATGTATATTCAATGCACTTAAAATTATTTTATGCCACTGACATGGAGAGAGAAAAAAAAACTGGTTTATTTCGAGAGCACTCATAGTATTTAAGGATAAAATATCTTAAAATAAAAAAATTACATAAAAAAATAGAAAAAAAAAAAAAAGAAGTTATGATTATCACAATAGAGACAGATAGCAAGCCGGGTCTGAGGCAATATCTCCTTCATTTTGTTGTTCTTGTTGCATCTCGTAGACGTCAGTACCTCCGTTCAGAGATCATAGCTATACCCAGTAGCTGCCACAACTTCCTGTCCAGCCGACAACGCCAACTTTCCACGTCCGACCCGCTGGGCTCGGGCCTCTCCTGTCCGTCGTGTCCCCGTCTCCAAACCCTCTCACTCTACCTTCATAAAGATATAAGCAATTTGTCCCGCGCGGGCAACTCTGTACAAAGGTTAGAAAATATTTTATTTTTTTTTCCCTTTTTCTTAATTGAAGCAATTTGACCTGCAGGACTTTCTCAGTTATATTGCATGGGTGCTTGTAAATAAGATGAGAAGCAAAATCTTTTTTATTCAAAGATTCATGTAAGATAAACGATGTATTTAGCATGAAGCATGACTTATTTTCATATAAACCTTGATCCTAGAGGAAAGGAAAAAAAAAAAGATTTTTTTTTTTTCTGCCAATTCTTATACTTGTGATTATTATGGAGTTTTTTTTGTTTTGTTTTATCAGGGTTTTTTTGTTTGTTTTTTGTTTTTTCTTCGAAGTGGGCATGTCTTCAGGCAGGAACGTAGATTAGAGACCTCCACCCCCGTTGAGGGACGGGTGGTGAAACCTCTAGGCTTCGGATGTCAGGGCCAGCAGAAGCGCCTCTTTTGAGGGGTGGTGTGATGAGGGGGTGTAGGGTGGGCTTCCGTCTACTTCTGCCTGTCGATCTAGTTTCTTTTCAGCGTTTTAGTTCTTGATTTGTCGGAGTGGGCTTTTCAACGACATGTCTTCAGGCAGGAACAATTAGAAAACCCCCTTTGCACCCCCTTTCCCCAAGGGTGCCACCTCTTTTTGGGGAGGGTGGGCTTCTGTCTTCCTCTACCTGACTCTTTCTTTTTTTGTTGTTTTTTGTTGGGGTTTTTTTTTTTTTTTTTTTTTGCAGATTTTTCTTGTAGGTGTTCAGTGTTATCCCCACATCCCCTCCCACCCCCGGTGTGTCACTACAGATCTCGTCCGTGGAGTGTGTGAGCCAGTGTGTCCGAAAACACACACACCCTTTAACGTTGTGCCTGCCTCCCTGCCTGCCGCCAGTCGCTCTATTTACACAACAGAGCGCCACCTATATTTATTTATAACAGTATTGTTTTGTTTTTGTTTTTTGTTGAGGGGGGGGGGGGGATTTTTTTTTTCTCTTTTTCCGGCGTATAGATGTACGTGTGTCCTTACTTTCCATTGACATTGTTCAGTGTAAATGTATGAATCAGTTGGGCATGGAAAACTCTGTAGGTGTCCTGAATAAACCCCAAATCTCCCCCCCCCCCCTCCCCCTCAAAATGGAAAAAATGGCTACCTTGTAGGAAACGAAGAGGAAGAAATGTTGTTTTCAAAGTTAAATACAGTATTTTAAATTTAAGAAGAGGTTTGCTGCCATTGTAGAGGACAAAACACGGTAGAAAACTTTAAAGGACATATATATATATATTTTTTTTTTTTTCATTTTCATAACCTTTTTCTGACCAAAATCAAGAAATGTGTAAAGGTTCTGCAAAGTGACGACGCAGCCAAACGTTCCCGAAGAGCGACGCCAAACACAGGTGTCAGTGCGAAACACAAAGGCACCAAAGACGAGTGTTGTGATTGCAAAGTGTCCAGCTAGAGGTCATAGCATGAAAAATTGTATAATTAACCCCATAAGGCCTAAGTTTCAAATGCCGCCTGGATATTTTTGCTTATTGTAATTGTATTTTAATTGTTCTTTAAATGTCCTGCGACTAAACATATTTGCCCGCCTATCCGTAACAACTGGAGCTTTCAATATCTCGCGAGTTATTTTTGCAATTTCTCCGTCTATTAAAAGAGAGCCCCTCAGATTAATTTCACCCCCAGCTACAGCAGGGATGAAATTACCGTAATAACCCGATATCGGCCGGAAAGCGCAACGTCTGCCCTTCCAGAAACCGTTGGAATTTTTCAGATAGTGCGACGGAATTACGGTACTGCAAATTTGGATGGATAGTAGGCACCACATTTGGTCTGGAAGGGTTAATCATACAGTGAGGAAGAGGAAGGCAGAAATGTTGTCCGAGAGCTGGTGCTTAGAGACCTAACAAACCGCCACCCCAGAGCAGGACTTAAAAGCTATTTCAAGATTGGTGGGCCTGTAATTCACTACAATTGTAACAAAAACATTAGCAGTAATTCAGATTCAGATTTCAGATTCAGAGTTCTGACCGGTGTTGTTAATCTGATGTCCTTAGATTAGCTAACTTTATGTTACCAAATCATGCACACATTCAGTACCTGTTTATGTTAGGGTTCAATTTCACAACAGTGGCGTAGCTGTAGAAATCGGGATTCTGTGGACGACTTTTGTCGCAAAATTCAAATTCTCTAAAGGCCTTTTTGCACCGTGTGGGTCGACCCGGATTTACGCCTGGGTTTGACATCCTGGCCAGTAAAATTTGAACTCAGCCTAACCAGAGAGGTCTGAAGTTTGTCCCTTAAAACAACATGCTGTTTCACACTAAAACAGAACTCTAAGGTAATAAATCCTGATATACGACCAAACTGCAGTTACAGTTAATTTCTCTTCTTCATTTGGCACCGATACGTAGAAACAGATGAAGCTATTCAGCATTTTGTTACTGACGTAACAGAAAAGGCAGCGTTTTCTATTCTGGCACACTTTATGCTCACAAACAGCAAGCTACTGTTGTCTCTGCATAAACTGTATTTTATCACCTTTTCTCAATTTTGGGGTTGTTCCTTTCCTTAAGACAAAAATAAATTCCAAGTGTTTCCACCATAGGAACTTTTTCAATTGTTTGTCTCCAACATGCGGCTTCACACTCACCCAACAATGAGGCCTATCAGACACCATACATGATGCTTCCTGTTTTTATATAATTGTCGACTTTTATTTTACTGTCAAAAGAGTGAATTGGATTTATTTGTTTAGAAAAACAACGGAAAGGCACACTTTCAAGATTTTGTATTTTTAAACAGTCTCTGTTTTGTTTCTTTTATGAGAAATGATGTAAAACATTAAAGAAGAGCGCGTCAAAGTGCAAATTTTCTGTCAGCCGGGTTTCTTTAGAGTAGCAGAAACAGAAGAGGTGTGTGTGGTTTTTTTTTGTTGTTTTTTTTTTAATTTGACTAGACACTGAGTGATTATGAGCAGGTCGAGCCGGAAAAACAAATGCATGTCCCATTCACCGGTATGCTCCTTTTGCCACCTGTAGCATGCATCGCTGACTTTCCATTCCGTGCATACAGGCAAAAAAAAAAAAAAGGCCAAGAGGAGACGCAGTCGGAGCGTCTGGCTGTGTGCCATCCGTCTCGTTTCTGTCTGAGCGTTCCCGCAGCCCCGGGTCGATGATCGCTGGGCTGCGTTCGACGCAACAACCTATCCAACACACACACACGCACTCTTGCATTGGCAAGTTAATAAACAAAAATAAAAAGAGTTGGTTTAACAAAGGCCCGTTTTTTTTGGTACGACTCCCCTTGAATTTTGTCGTGAAGCTGAAATCTGGCTTTTAACGCCCTGGAAAAAAACCTCAAATGAATTTCTTTCCACTGCCTGAAATAGCACTCAAGACGAGTGATTTTGATTTTTCACACCTGCCAAACAAGCCACAAATGGTTTTTGCCAACTTTTTTTTTTTTTTTGCTAGTTTTTAATCCCCTTTTTTTTATTATTATTGTTATTATTTCTCTCGTTCGAAATTCCTTAAAATACTGCCATTGTTTCTGCAGAGCTGAATCTTGGAAAGCCATAGGTTCGAGATGTCAAAAGTCGAAGCTGTCAATGACTTGCGAGATGTGATTCGGAGTGCACCTGGGAGTTGGTTCCTATTTTTATTATTATTGTTTGTTTTTTTTCTTTGGTTTGGTTTTATCTCAGTAAGTGTTCGGTTCTCTCCTTATCGTGCAATCATGTTGCCAAAGAATGATTTCAAGACCTACTTCATCACTACATGTAAATATCAACGTTGTCCAATGCCGTGGCAAAAAATATATAAATGTCGTTTTTCTTTTCTTTGTTGTTTTGTTTTCCATTTTCTGAGAAACTACGATGATGTTTATGTGATGTATTGTCTTCCAGTTGGTTGCAATAATAAAAAAAAAAATACAAGTTGCAGAGAAGCTTGGCTGTTTATTTCTCAATGGACATTCAATTTATTATCATTGGACGAGGATTTCCTTTAGTTTTGGATGCTGGAAAGATTATTGTTCTTACTTTTGTACCTTCATACAGTTGTTGTGATGTGTAACCGTGGCAACAAGGCGGCACAGCACCAGGGTCCTCGAGTCAGAGTCTTCTTCAAATTCGTTGCAAGACTGATTGCTACCTGCTCCCTGGACCATCTGAATTTCTTTTGAGATAAACTATTTCTGAACTGAACTAAATAAAAGTAAGAAATCAGAAAGTTTGCACTGTCGCATAAAAATATTAAACTCTTTGATTTTTTTCCCACATTTTCTCATATTGCAACCACAAACTGTCTTTATTAAACAAACCAACACAAAGACGTTTGTGACTGTAAAGTGGCGGGAAGATCATATATGGCTTTCAAAAAGATTTCTACAGAAAGTAAAAAAAAATAAATAAATATTTTAAAATCTGAAAAGTGTGGCTTGCATTTGCACATCTACAAAACAAATCTTTTGGCCACTCTTCTTTTTAAGATAAGTTGGGGTTTTGTCAGACTTGTTCGGGAACACCAGTTTTCAAGTTCCGACAGATTTTCCTTGCCAAAAAAAAGCAAACACAGCACGATGCTGCCACCACCGTGTTTCACCAGCTGAACGTTGTCGTCGGGGTAACGCCGGCTTTCCGCCACACATACTGTTTTGCATCTTGTTTTGTTTTTTTCTTTTTCGTTCAGTTCTTAACGTGTTTGCTGCGTCTCGCACTTAGCTGGTGGCAAACTGAAACCAAAACTTCCAATCTGAACTGCACAGACAACAGTTGTCAAGCCAGCAGGTTCTCCCACTTGAGCTGCACTTTAAAATAAGTAACTAAAATAAATAACTAAAATTGATAACTTAAATAAATTGCATCTCATTTTCCTTCTAGGTCAAGATTAAACCCTACACATTGTTGTTCTGTCACGTTAAACCTCATAAAGTAACAAGAAGTTTGTGTTTGCATCATGACAAAATGTCACATGGGTGTGAATATATATATCTATATATTTTAAGCACTGCACATTTCGCCACACTTCGACTACTCGAGGGTAAATCCATTGAGCTGACCGAAGACCAGAGTGTATTGGGTCTCATTTAATCGTTTTCCACTCCGAATCTTAAGTTAAATGTAGTCGAGGACAAACCACGAGAAAGCAGCAGGCCTCTCTTCGCCTTCGCACCACTTCCCACACTTGTACGGCGGCTCCCAGCTACCGGGGGCCCGCCTTTGTGAGACTTGAGAACTCTTTAATTTGCTCTCCAGCCTGACCCCAATCATTAACCTCGCATATTCCCCATCAACAAGGGTCTTATCATAACCGCCGCTCCTCTTTCCAGTTAATTATTCATTTACCTCCTCTAATCGTTTAAGTTCAATACATTGCGATTAAAGTCTTGCCCACCTCCACCTTGGGGAGAGAACTGTGTGTATGTGTGGGCGTGTGTGTGTGTGGAAACAGTTCGGAGTACCGAAGAGTTCCTCAATGCCTTTTCAGTCTAAGTGGTGCCATTTCGGAGTCGTGTGGCGGTGGAAGCCCATTCATAATTGAAGCGGAGAGACCGGCTTAATCTTGAGCCACTGTGCAGCACGCTCCCACCACAACACAACTGGAGCCAGCAGCTCCTCTGTTGCTATGCAACTATAGCAAAGAAGAACAGGGGTGCGTGCAGTTGGGGGTGGGGGTGGGTGTGGAGAGGAATGTGGGGGGGGTGGATGCACGTTTTCAACATCTTTTGGAGGGCATGCTCAGGAAACAGCCGTGGCCGACTTTTTTCTGCTTAATCACATCCACAAACACTCCAGATGAGTCACATGGCCTCCGAGCGTGTTTCACCTCAAAATCTTGAAAGCAGCCAACAGAAAGGTGAGTGGATTCAAGGAAACGTGGTGGATGACCTTCTGTATAAAATAAGAAATAATAGTAATAATAAAAAGGTGCCATGCCGAAGCGTCAGGTGGACCGCTGCAGAACGGGTTACCTTCCTCATTTTCCCCCCTGCTCCATATCATCCATAACCATAGAATGACCAGCAAAGCAAGTTTCCATGGAGACTGAAGTGGAGGTTACGGTTCTACTGTCAGCTTGGATTTATTGCAAAGGTGTTATCTATATATATATATATATATATATATATATATATATATATATATATATATTTTCATTGTTGTTGTTGTTAATTTACACAGATACTTACAAGTCTGTTTGCATATCGTGAAGAATACAAAAAAAAATAACTTTTCTTTCTTTTTTGTTTTGTTAATGAATGCCATTTAAAATAGTTGGATGCTATGATATTGTGCTCTGGAATTGGAAAGAAATGCGGTTCTCCTTTTATGTGGTGTGATCGCCCTCTGGTGGCATCATAAAATAACTACATGAAAAAGTGATATCCAAAGTAAATGCTTAATCTTAATTTACCCGTTTATGCTCCTTTTGACTGATGTTGCTACTAATGTGGAAATTCATCTGAATCAGAATCTGTGGAGGGAAGAACGTTAATTCAAATTCAATTCAATTGAATTTAAAATACTACATATAAAACACTTTACAAACCGGAATTAATGTGACGGTGTCATTATTTATTTCTTACCAGAAAGTGTTTTTGTAGTAAACTATACATAACATTTCTTCTAAAAAAAAAAAAAAGAAAAAAAAAAAAAAAGTATTTTTCTTCCATTATTACTATTTATGGGATTAAAACTATGATTATTAGCATTTATTATTAGCAGTAAATACCTTCATATGTTAACATCTGAGGTAAACTATGTCTACTTCCTGACAGAATGTGATTAATTCCTGACATACATTAAGTCTTATTATTTTTCCGTTGGCCTAATTAAATAAATTAACGTCACAAAGAATTACTAAACTAACGCGACAGCGGAGTCGTATTATTTCCGCCCTTTTCACGTGTGAACTACGTTTCCCAGCGGTCGCCGTGGCGATTAGTCATCGTTTCCCTCGTGCAGTCTCGCGATATGTGACACTTGACCCTGCCCTATGTTCGGCGCACTCGCAGCTCCATCGCTCAGTATATAAAGCAGGACAACGACGGGAGGAAGACGGCTGGGGAGTCGCAGCCCGGGGATTGTAAATAAGACCGCAAAAACTGTGTTTTATTTACAAAAGCTAGACCGGCTCTTTTAAAAGTACCGCTCACAGTCGTTTTAAGTCTTTTTTGTCGTATTTTTTTTTTTTTTTTGGCTCTGTCTCTCGCCAATTTCCGTGTGGTTTGTTACACTACGCGTATAATGGCGAGCTCGGCTAACTCGAACCAAGTGGTAAGGATCAATCTCCGAGGACTGTCAGTGAGAGGGGAAGAATGGGGCGGGGGGGTAAAGTTTATTTCTCGCAGTCAGATGAATGTGCTGTAACCAACTCAAGTCCATGTTTAAGTCCATTAAAACGACAGAAGCAACGTTCAGTCAAGCAGCCATTATTTTTCATTTTTGCGAAACTCGAGTTGTTAAATCAGGATACCAGAATTTAACAAACAAACAAACAAAAAAACTAAAGAATTAAGTTTTAAATGCAGATTAGGATTAAAAGTAGTTTTTATAAATTAGTTTGATTTGTTTGCTAGTTTTTTCTTAGTTTTTTAATTTGTGTTGGTACTGGAGACATGAGGTATAAGATATTTAACGTTTAGCTGGTTAATGGTAAAAAGACCTATGTACCCAAAGCACAGTCACCATCCACTCTGGCTGAAATAAGCTTAATTTTCAAACATTAAAGCCTCATTTTGTGGAAAGCCTTCGACGGTGGGTCAGCTGCCGCATCTTTGTCCACCATTTCCACGACGAGAAGGGCGCCGAAAAGACGTCCTAAACCACACATTTTATCCACAAAACGCCAAATAAGTCCTGCTCCCTAACGTCAAAGTCAAATTTGCTTATGTCTGAGCCGAATATTTTAGGTAAAAGACGGGAGGATATCTCCTCACGAAGCGTAGAAGAAGGCGGCTGTTCGCGCTGCTCCGTAAAATGGCCTCCCCGGTCCGCTCTCCTCTCTCGCGCTTCTGGCCCTCCTCCTCTCCGCTGCCTGGTTTTATAGCGCCATATTGGCCGTCTAATATAGACCGGCCGGGATGGGACGGTGCTACACGACGCTACGTCACTGGCTCTACATATAAACACCACGCTGCGCTTTAAAGAGTGGAGGAAACCGACGGGGGCCGAGTGGGGAGGGAAGGAAAGGGAAGACAGAGGTGTCCGCTGCGGACATCGGGGCAGTGCGGCGCGGCGGCCTCGGCGGCTGGCCGCGCTCGGACCCAGGCTGCTCCGCGGCGGCGTCGTGGACATTTTTAACCGTGTTTGTTGTCGTGAGCGCCGTAGCTCAGTGCTGGGGGTTACACTGGAGACTCAGCTGCCATGATCCATCCATACGTTCATACTGGCTGTGCTTCCCAGCTGGGACACAATGTATTTTAACTCATAACATGTTAAATTCAACATTAGCATCTGACTCTGGTTATTTAAAAGGCATTTTCTAACATCACATCCACACTTGTTTGTTTGTTTTTTTTTTCTCCCAATTGCTAGTTGCTTATTATTAATCTTAAAAAATATGTTATTTAAGGCCAGTTAAGCCCTCTTTTGCGTCCTCTTTAAAATAAAATGTTTTGTTTGCCTCCTCCCAGCCTAAATTATACAGGGGTGTAATCGAAGATGTGATCAACGAGGTGCGGGAGCTGTTCCTGGACGAGGGAGTGGACGAGCAGGTTCTCCTGGAGCTGAAAACGGTAAACCCAAACCGCAGAAACAAACGTTGCACGCCCCCCGTGCCCTCTTCGTCAGTCCTCTAAAGTGTCCGTTCGATGCTGCAGCTGTGGGAGAACAAGCTGCTGCAGTCCAAGGCAGTGGAGGGCTTCCACACGGACGAGCAGGCGACCCTGCAGGCCACCCAGCAGCAGCAGCAGGTTCAGCACATCCCGCAGGTCCAGCAGCCGACGCAGGCCCAGCAGGTCATCCTGCCCCCCCAGCAACAGCAAGGTAGGCTTCCAGGAGTGGAAAAATAGCAGAAGCATTGCAACACATTCTTCGTGGAAATGAATGCATCTTTGATTTATGAGTAATAGTAGTAATAATAAAAATAGTCACCTTGGGGGCCATGATGTTGAGCTGAACATGCTTTTTTCCCCCCCCCTTCTTCCCCTACAGCAACCCCGCAGCAAGTCATTGTTCAGGATCCGAAGATTCTCCAGCACATGAGTGCAACGGGGATGGTGAGACGCTGTTTTTTTTTCCTTTTGTTTTGAGTTAATCTCATATTTGTGCATCTTTTATGACCTGCTCCATAGGAACGATGCCGGTTTTTCCAAATGCTTTTACTAGTAAAACAGTTGACAGTGGTGGCAGTTTGCCACAAGCCAGGTGGCAAACAAAGCAACAACGGGGAACAAAGCAAGTATGTGGAAGAAGGTGCTCTGATTAGATGACGACATACCTGCACACGTCATGCCAGCTGTTTAAAAATGATGGTAGCAAAGAAGCTTTATTTACGTAAAATGGAAATAACTATAGCGCTCCAAAGATATGTAAAGTTTTTAATGCGGGCAAAAAATAGAAAACGTTTTGGCTGTCAACAATTAAAGGTTTTAATGTATGCATTAAAACCTTTACACATTTTTGGAGCACTGGTTATTTCCAATTTACTTTATTATTATTCTTATTATTTTCTCGTCCCCCAAATTCAATTTACACATTAATGCCCATCAAAACAGATTTAGATCAGACAGATTTAAAAATAAAGTGGTCGTCTTTCGCCTGGACAACCCTGAACACAAAGCCCTTGTAGAATCAAACATGGAATGGCCTAGTCAAAGTCAAAACCTGAATCCTGGGCGATGCGTCGTCCCAGAAGTTATGGGAATAAACAATATCACTGTTGTTTTCAAGACCATTTTCCAGTGATATAACGCTAAAGGCATGATGATGCACGTTCACCGTCTCAAAGATCAACAAACTTTTAATTTATATCAAACATTTAACACTGGAACTGGAAGACATGTGAAATATCCTAAATAATTAAAACAACAAATAAAGTTAACAATAAAGTCTCTGTAAACAAAATTGTCCCTCGAAATGTGGACTAGTTGAGGCCAACGAACCAGACTGAAGAACTTTTATCATCCAGTCTTTGGCAGAAAGTGAGACACGAGACAATCAATCGTGATCAAGCTTGTTTTAATTTCGAGTAATTGATTTATTGCAACAGGCCTATTAAATGTGTTAGTTTTTTGGGGGGTTTTTTTGTTCACTCTGCTTCATCTGCTTTTATCTCGCTTATTAATAAAAATTGCAAACCTTATCTTTTACCCGTTGAACAGACGTTGTTCTTTTCCCTCATTCATATTTACACCTCATATTTACACGCATTCATGACTCTGTGCTGTGAAACAAATGGTGCGTTTATCACGTCAGCCTGCAGAATAAGGGTGAAACTGTGTCTAGTTCAGTTTTTTTTTTTTTCCCTTCCCGTTTCTTACTTTTTAAATCCCTTATCTTTTTTGTTTTGTGTGCACCCCCACCTTCCTCCTCTAGAGTGCAGCAGCTACTGCAGCCACTCTAGCTTTACCCACAGGGGTCACCCCATACCAACAGATCATCACCAGCCAAGGTAAAGCACTTGCATGCATCCGCACCAATATTTAAATAATTTCTTTTTAGCTCCAACTTGTCCTGCTCTTTGTCAGGATGTTTTTATTTTTCTAAAAACTTTTTGCTGATACAGGTCAGATCCTGCAGGTGGTGCGTGCTCCCAACGGCACCCAGTACATCATCCAGCAGTCCCAGCAGCCAATCGTTCTGCAGCAGCCGATGCAGCCCGGAGGCGTTCAGGCTCCCGTCATACAGCAGGTTAGGAGAAGAGGTCATTCTGTATGTGAAAGCGACAAAAAGATGGCATGCTGGGTAAGTTCTTCACTTTTATTTGTATTTTCTTGTTTTCTAGGTGCTGGCTCCCCTGCAGGGAGGTCTGCCCCAGCAAACCGGAGTCATCATCCAGCCGCAGCAGATCGTCTTAGCTTCAGGAAACAAAGTCCAAGGCAACACGCAGGTCAGAGCTCCGCTGCTCCAAAGGGAAGATTCTCCACTGGCTGGCTGGGAGTTTCTAATGTTGATGTATTTGTAACTTGCCTTTCCACCAGCAGGTGGTGCAAGCGGCAACCATGGTGCAGCAGCCCGGTCAGGCGGCAATGGCGGCGGTGGCTGCAGCAGCAGGAGGGGCGGCGGCGGCAGCGCAGATCCAGCAGGTCCAGCAAGCCCAGGGCGCAGCTGCACCGCAGGCCCCCCCGCAGGCACCGCAGCAGAGCCAGCCGCAACCTCAGGCACAGCAGCCTCCCATGATGCTCCAGGTGGACGGGGCGGGGGACACGTCCTCTGAGGAGGACGAGGACGAAGAAGAGGAGTACGATGAGGACGAGGAGGAAGAGAAAGACAAGGACGGTGGCGAAGACGGACAGGTTGAAGAGGTGGGTTTCCTTCTCCACTCTCTGTTCTGTTACTCCAAACATGGCCGCCTCATGTTGTTATGGAGACCAGAAACAGAAGATTGACGCTAACAAGTTTCCGCTTTAGGAGCCGCTGAACAGCGAAGACGACGTCAGTGAAGACGAAGATCAGGAGTTGTTCGATACAGAGAATGTTGTGGTGTGCCAGTACGATAAGGTAAGACACTAGGGCTGAAACAATTAATCACGATTAATCGATAGGTGAAATGATGGTCTAATTTAGTAATGGATTAAAAATGCAGTTTGCTAAAGAATGACAACATATTCAGAGCAATAATTAAGCCAAACATATACAAACATATCGACATTTTGCATATAAGATGAAAACACTAAGTATTTTAGTCAAATCAAAAGGTTCAGACTTGCTCAAATAATTCTAAGTTGTTCCATTTTAGACAATAAAATGTAACACAGGTATTTAATTATTTGTTTATTTTCATATTTTCATGCATTTCCTCTGATGTATAAAGAAAGGCATTAGTGGTTAAGCAAAATAATTAATCGGTTACTAAAAGTTAGAAATTGATTGATCGTTAGTTGCAGCCCTACTAGAAATTCCATCATAGTGAGGGAAGCTGTGTGATCCGTTTTGTGTGCGTGAGCTGAAGAGATTTGAGCCCCTAAAAATGCCGTCCATCTGTTCTCTACGCTCCCGACTCATTTCCTCTCCCCCGCCCCCTTCACCCCGCTACCGCACCTACAGATTCACAGAAGTAAGACCAAATGGAAATTCCACCTGAAGGACGGGATCATGAATCTCAACGGCAGAGATTTCGTCTTTTCCAAAGCCACCGGAGACGCCGAGTGGTGAAGAAGGAGAAAGAAAAAGTCAAAAAGAAAACGACAACAACAACAAAAAAAAACCCCAACAAAAAAACAAAACTCTGGAACTCCTCCTGTCCATTTAACAAGACAGTCGAGCATCCTTCCCTCCATACTCTGTGACTGGAGAGAACTCCTCGAACCCAAAGGATGGGGAGGTACTGTTAAAAAAAAAAAAACCCTGGATGTCAGCCTTGTTTGGGGGGATGGAAACACTCAATCTAGGCTTGCGGGATGAGAAACCAACAGAGGAAGGACGGAGCGGCTGAAAATGAAGAGTTTTCTTTCTTTCTTCTTTTTTTTTTTTTGTAGTTCCGTCTTCATCCTCCAGGGGGCTCCTCTGCCCTTTTTTTTCTGGACAGAATTCACACACACACAAAAAAAAGCATTTCACATAAAGCAGGTGTAGTGGACCAGGGCGAGGCGACCCCCGTCTGGCTGCAGGAGGACCGAGGTCATTCACAACAAGCCCATAGATGAGAAAACTAATCTTTCTAATGCACTGTAGTCGGTTGACTGGGTTGACTCATGTCTTTGTGGAAGTCCAAACTTAGTGCCACCAGTCGAATGCGCTGCCTTCTAGAATGATCCCAATCACCTTTTGACCTTTCGGCTTCTGTGTTATTTTTTCTTCTTCTGTTTTTGTTGTTGTCGAGTCGTAGTTTCTCATCACGTTTAGTCAAAAATGGTGCTCCAGAGGGTTTTACTGTAGTTATTCTGTTGTTGTTTTAGTTTTTTTTTTAAAAGTTAATGAAGAACAAGAAAGTAAAATAACATCCTTAAAAAAAGTTTTAAATAATATGTCTCTAATTCAAATGATATTTTTTTCCCCCCTCTTCTTGCTTCTCTGGAGCTTCATTCCATCTTTTACCCCTCCATCCCCCCAAACTAAATTAAACTTTTAAAAAAATTCATTTAAGATTTGTATAAATGGGAAGTTTGCCATTTCAGTGGATTGTCTGCGCTCTTATTTTAATTTTCTGCAGCCGTCTAAAAAAAAAAAAGAAGAAAAATTTGCACTGTTAGTTTATCGATGTATTGTGAGGTCAGCCAGTTCCAATAATCAATAATGGCGTCTTCTGTTCAATGTGTGTGTGTGTGTGTGTGTGTGTGTGTGTGTGTGTGTGAGAGTGAAAGAGAGCCACTGTGACTGATTGTACAGATGTTGGAAGCAGTGTGACTGTGCGCGCCACTCCTCCCTGGAAGGAAAATTAGTTTCGCCCCTCCCCCCACCTTAACGTCACTGCGCCACAGGAATAAGAGGATGGTGTTCTTATCTATTTATTGCTAAAAGTTTGTGAAATGTTCTATTTTTTCAGCACCGAACTGTGCTCTTATTATCTCATAAGTGTTCCTTTTTATTCTTGATTTTTTTTTTTTTTTTTTTTTTTTTTTTTTTTTTTTTTTTTTTTTTTTTTATGGTAATTTTATTTTTTTAAAAAAATTAATACAAAAAAATTTATAAAATTTATTGAATAAAGTTAGGNTGAAAAATGTTTTGTAATTTTTTTTTTTTTTCCCCCCCCAAATTGGGTTTTTTTTTTCTTTAGTTTTTCCTTTTTTTTTTTGTTTTTTTTTTTTTTTTTTTTTTTTTTTTTTTCGTCTATTGGTTGATTGAAAGCTACATGACGTCGTTGGAAATCATTTCATCCACTATATGTTCTCCTGTGCTTTCATTATACTCAGAACTTTTAAGATGATACGTTTTCTATCACTGTAAGTTTAACTTTGGGGAGGGGGGGGCTTTGTGTATTTCTGCAGTTTTGTTTTTAGTGCCCCGTCACAGCAGTTTGAAATAAAAATGTTTCTTGACTCACTCCTGGAGTTCTTTTTTTTTTTTTTTTTTTTTTTTTTTTTTTAAAAAAATTTATAAATAAAAAAAAAAATGTTTTCCCTCAAGGTGGGGGGACAAAGTTGTTATTGTTTTATTTGTTATTGGTCA
>CAEGAD010036966.1:0-16266 GCA_903067055.1 Poeciliopsis paucimaculata
GAGCTGAGCTATTTTTTTTTTTATATATATATATAAAAATGGTCCCTAGGTTATAAATTTGTAGTTTCAAATATTCCAAGAGTTTTTATTTTTTGAAGTTAAACTCTGGTGTTGATTCAGTCTTCACCTGCTGAAGGCCGTCTCCATCCAGCAGGTGCTCTGCAGCTCTCCATGCCATCTCTTAATCTTTATTTGCATGAAAAATGAATGATTTATTATCCACAGTATGATCAGACTTAATGCTTGTTTAAACAGCTTTCTGCTCCGTCCATTAAGGAGCCGCTGCTTCAAACCCTAACAGGAGATTCAGGAACATGAAACCATCCACAATGTACAATATCATCATTAATGTTCCAGGTTGGCGGTGAGATCACTTCCAAACATTTTCCACCTTTAAAGTCACAATTTTATTGCACAATTCCATTCATAGTTTGTATGTTACAACACCTTAGGATCCCTTTGATTCTAAGAAAAGCAGAAAGTATTTTTTTAATTTGCGAAAAATCCCTTTAAATTCCAGGATCGACAACGAAAAGTGTTCTGCATATTCCAAGAAAAATAGTAGAAGATTTCTGAAAGAGTAATAAAGGAACCATAAAGATTCCATAAAGGAGCCTGTGAGTTACAAGAAAGTATTAGAAAGTTTGTTGAAAAGCAACATGTGAGATTTAAGTTCCCAGTAAGTTTGTTCAATCCATGAATTTCTGAAAGCACTTTGAGCTGCTTTTAGTATGAAGGGTGCTTTATAAATATGATTGATTGATTGAAAGTTTCTCTCTGTTCCAAGAGAGTTTCCTAAAAGCATCCCAAATATTCTGAAAAAGTTCTGAAGAAGCACAAAGTTCAGGTTTAGATGTGTCCAACTTGCTCAAACTGGGTCAACTGGAGAAAATTTATAGGAAATAAAAGTACTTTATGAATGTCATCAAAGTTCAGGTAAAGTAGCTGGTAAGTTAAAAAAAAAAGAAGTCATGTAGCATCCCAGCTTGTGCATCGTAAGAACAATCATTTCCTGCAAAACAAAACGTGCAAAAGAAAATCCTCCTGAAACTTCAGGGAGAAAATAATAATATTCACCTTTGTGAAAGTATTCCTCTTTAGTTCCAGAAAAATGAAAAAAAAAAAAAAACAGTTCCCTGTAAAATCTGACTAGATTTTGGGTAAATCAACTCATAAGGTGCAGACAGTCTCCTGAAGCTCCAAATAGGATCAATCAGTAACTTCTGGGAAGATGAGCTTAAAATTCAGAGAAAATATTTTATGTGTAAACTGAAGGTAAAGAAAATGACCCAGAAATATCTGAACTGGAAAACTTCAAAAGTTCCACTTAAGTTCCATCATCTTATTATTATTATTATTATTATTATTATTATTATTGCTGTTGTTGTTGTTATTATTTGATACAGTCAATGACTCCATCATCTCTGCTCTGCTGTCTGTTTGTCCAGCGCCCGGGCTGCGCGCGCTTTCATGATCTTCACCTGCGGAATCGCAACAGCGCGCGACCAATTAAACCCGAGTGACCCCCCCCCCCTCTCCTCTCCCTGTGGGAGGGGTCACGCGCGTCCACTGGGGAAAGAAGAAAATTAAATCAGGGGGGAAAAAAAACCCAAAAAAGAAAAACCCTCCAGATCTGCTCAGACCTGAAGTGAATCGTGACAGAAACACAGACGGGAGGAGCGACGCCCACCGATCAGATGTGGAGCTCTGAGCGTGGAAATGTGAGCAGCTCGTGAGGATAACTAAAGCCATATATATATATATATTATTATCATTTATTTCTTTTCTTTTCTTTTCCTTTTTTTTTTTTTTTTTTTTCATTTTTCTGTCCTCTTTCCCTCGAGGCGCTCAGCTCTCAGGTCGGGATCTTGTGGATGTGCGCAGCAGAGGATGAGTGGCACCGCGGGCGCCGAACGCGCACTCCTCGTCCGTCCCGCTTCCTTTCCCGAACCTGGAAAGTACTTTTCTCTTCGATTCCAGCCTGAGTGCGTCCTGAAACTCAACACCGAGGAAGCTGGTCAGCGCGGAACCTGTTGTTCAGTTCGGGGTTTTTTCCCCCTCTCTCTCCTCTACAACAAAGTATCTGGTTAAAAAGAATCGCAATAAACTCATTTGTAGATTTAATCTTGATTTATTTCTTTGTTTCCACTCCATGAACATTTGAACATTTTCTCCCACTTGCTGCTCTCTCCTCCACGCGGAGAGCGACTCGCGTCGTTTGGAGGAGTCAGCACATTTGGGATGAGGATGAGGATGAGGATGAGGATGAGGATGCTCTCTGGAAGCGGAGAAGATTCGCGGATTTCATGCAGAGTCAACTGATCCCCCCCCTCAGCAGCAGGGAGAATGGTTAGGGGGAACATGTTGCGTTCAGGGTAAAGAAAAAGAGAAACAAAAAACAAAACAACTTAAAGCCAGCAGGAGGAAAAAATGCCAAGTTTTAGGACATTTTTATTCAGATCACAGACGCAGCAAGAGAGGAAACACGGAAAAAACAGGAGGAAATAGAAACAAATTTCAGCGCTGCTTTTTTATTATTTTTATTTTTTATTTTAATTTAGTTTTTAGTTGGACACGTTTTAAGGATCCACACAGCTTGTTGCGGGAGGACAGAGCGACCAACAGGCGATCCGAGAGAGCAGCTTGTTGATGGCACTGCGCACCGGGAGGACTTGGTTCGGGCAGGTCTTGCGCAGGGTCTCTCGTCTCCAGGGCTCTTGGTCCAGGCGGTCCAGCAGTCTGCTGTGTCTCTCCGCGAACCAGGAGCAGGATCAGGGGCTCTGCCACCGGGACCACTACAAGGCGGGGGACTTCGGCGCCCCCCGTCCCCACGGCGGGCGCTGCCCACGCGGCTTCCCCTACGCCTGCTGCGCCTTGCCGGGTCACCCGAGGGGACATGAGACCCTCGGCCGCAGCTTCCTGTCGGCCATGAAGCGGCAAAACGTGCGGACCCTGTCGCTCATCGTCTGCACGTTCACGTACCTGCTGGTGGGGGCCGCCGTGTTCGACGCCCTGGAGTCCGAGTTCGAGATGCGCGAGAAGGAGCAGCTGGAGGCCGAGGAGAAACGGCTGCAGGGGAAGTACAACATCAGCGAGGACGATTACCGCAAGCTGGAGAGCATCATCATGGAGGCCGAGCCGCACCGGGCCGGGGTGCAGTGGAAATTTGCGGGCTCGTTTTACTTTGCCATCACGGTCATCACCACCATAGGTAAGTCTGCGTGTGTGTGTGCGTGCGCGCGTGTATAATGTTATCACAGCTGTTCAGTGGACTTTGCATGAAACTAAGTCGAGGTTGCAGGACTTCACGTCACGTCACAGAGATCCCAGGAAACAAATCTTTGCATCAAGTGTTTTTTTTTTTGAGCAACATGTTGCAGCATGTTGCAGCATGTTGCAGCAGACCGTCTCGGGTTTGAACGCATCGGACGTTTGCGGGCGAATAGTTGCAGTGGAACAGTCAAAGCAAAGGACCAGAAATCCTTGACAGAGCAGAATCTGAACTTTTTGTTTCTCAGGCTGTGGTGCTGAACGGACAGCTCCTCTGAATTCAGCCCGCAGTGGCGTCTCCAAGGGGGGATCGATGGAGGGAACAAGCTTCACCACTGTGCAACAGTTATTTATTTATTCATTTATTGACAGATTATTACCAGTTGGCAACACTGGGGTGAATATTGTTAACTGTAAACATGCAGACCTGACCTGGTCTGTCAGTCAAACGTCTCACTATAGAGCAGAAGACAGAGGCTGATTTATAAACCTTTCGGCCATTAAGAAAAACATTCATTTTTTAAATTAATGTTTGAGTTAATAAAACAATGAAAAGCTAATGTTTTGTTGAACCGCTGCAGTCGGCTTCATTTTAGATCAATAAATATTTTTATTTACACTTGGTAAACTGTTTTTTGTTGGTCAAAATTAGTTGTTTATTTCATGTCGTCTTTGAGGCACTGAAATTTTTCATGGATTTACATGTGATGATTATATTATGTCTTCTAGTGACAGTTTATCAAAGAAAGAAAAAAACAACAACTCTGTTTTGAAGTTACATGTTTGTTTGGCCAAGTTTTTCTTCTTTTTTTTTTTAAAGTGGAATGGCATCTATGTTATCGTTATTGAGGTATTTATAAAAATATATTGTAATTGCATTTTTTTTGTGCATAACACCTGGGTGGACCTAGTGCTGCCTTCAGGTCCAGCTCCTCCTCTGAAAGCACTCCTTCCTCATGACTCCCCCACTCAGCTCCTTCAGACTAACTAGTAGCAATTAGCAAACACCTGATAGAACTGTACATCTGCTGAGCTCGTTATGTGAGCTACTTCTCAGTGAATCGCTGGTAAAAACGTTAAGAGTTATGAGAGGAGCCATGTTGTGATGACTTCCTGAAGGCGGAGTTTCAGAAAGAGCAGCAGTTTTTAAAAAGACGGCGGCCCAATTTCAAGGAATTAAATTACAAAGTCAAATTTACGTTGTCATGTTTGATATGTAACATAGCTACTTGATTGTAAGTAGCTACTATAAAATGGGACTAGATGGCTGGAAAACACATAACACTGCCTCTTTAAAATAGTTTGTTTTTTCTCTTTTTTCTCTTTTTGTTTTCTGTGAGTGACCCCCACCAGGGCGGCCCCTTTGAAAGCTTCCTGGTTAGCGGCCCTGGCTCCAGGCAGGCTGAGTGGAGCTCTGCGTCCGAAACCTGACCTGTTTGCTTCTTATTCACGCGTGTTCACGCTTCGCTGTTCCCTACCACAAACAAGCGGTGTGAGCGGGTTGTAAACGAAAGCTGCTTCACTCGGAGCATTGATCGTGTTACGCCTAGAAAACACCTTTTTTTATTTTTTTTTTACTCCTGTATGATGCCTTGTGACATCATTTTTTTTTTTCTTTGATGGATCTTTTTCTTTCTTGGTCACAAACTCGTTGTTTTCTGAAAGTAAAGGGACCTAATTCTGATATAAAATACAAAATAAAATCCGGCTGGCGATATTTAACAGGACATAAGAAGTATATCTACCTTCAGAGAGGGCAGTGGGTGCTGAAGGAAACAGGAAGTGGCACCGCGGCCCGTCCTCCTCGTTCACCAGGCAACACTTGACGGGGACAACTGTTCAGCGCGGTGAAGGCAGATCCTCTGTTGTTTCTAGGTAAAACTTGTAATATTCATATTTTGGGAGGTGTCTGGCTGAGGGCACATGCGGACATTTCCTGGAATAATGTGTATGAACAAGCTCCTGTGTCACAAAACCCCCCCCAAAAAAACAGGAGAGTGAGGTCAACGAGGTCAGGAACAGAACCTCACCAGTACAGAGGAAGAAGCTAGAGCCACTTGCTGTGGTTCCACTGACGATATAATTGTGCTATTTGGAATTCTGAAAATAAATTCCTTTAATGGAAATGTAGCAATTTAGAAAAAGGCTCGTGTTTTTTGTTAAGTTTTAGAGGATTCTGTGGTTTTTTAGTCGTATCAAAATGAATGTATTTCAATGTGACTGTGTGCAACTGTGGCTCTGTGGGCAGAGTATTCATCGGAAGGTTGTTGGTTTGATTCCAGCTCCCTCCTGCCACACCTAACTCTGCCAATCTGCCTATCGGTGTGAATGTGACTCTAGTGTAAAGAGCTTTGAGTGGTCAAAATGACTGAAAAAGCTCTACATAAGTTCAGCCCATTTGACCATATTTTGCAAAATTAAAATGGAAACATTTTTTCACGTCAACAACCGGATGTTACTACTGGAAGAAATAACAAAGAAGACAACAGGAAGTGGTACGAGGATGACAGAGCTCCATGTTTTTTAATGACTTATCTTCTGAACAAACGTTTTCACATGGGATTTTAATTGTGTTTAATGGAAACAACACATTTGGAAAATTA
This sequence comes from Poeciliopsis paucimaculata, assembly GCA_903067055.1. Taxonomy (NCBI): domain Eukaryota; kingdom Metazoa; phylum Chordata; class Actinopteri; order Cyprinodontiformes; family Poeciliidae; genus Poeciliopsis; species Poeciliopsis paucimaculata. The sequence goes on from CAEGAD010036966.1 coordinate 5,874, forward strand.
CTTCTTTTTTTTTACGTTAGTGGAATATTTTTGCACATATTTGCACAACTGAAGCGACAGCATTTTTTCTCTAAGGAGCAAAGCATTTATTTAAAAAAAAAAAAATTTCTGTGGAAAAGAGGGTCCATCTCAAACACAGAGTCTATTTGAAATGGGAGATGGATGTATTACCATAGTCCCTGTGCTCTGGACAGCAGATTTGTCCCCTTTTTCTCGGTCAGAAGATTTCACATTCATTATTTTGTGCTCAGTGTGAAATGAGGCTCGGAGGCTCAGATAAAGAACCAGGCCTGCTGAGCAGCATGCTGGCTTCCAGTTTGAGCTCTCCTGTATCTGCGTCTGTCATTAGATCGCTAATAAAAACCTCGAGGGCCTTTTGTTAAAAAATTAATTCTCTGTTCAGTATTCAGTATTCGCCGTAATCAGTCTGTTCCCTGAGTGTAGTTACATAACCTACCAATGGGGGAGAAATTAAAGGTCCAACAGGTTGTTGAATACGAGGGATAAGTAGAATATTTATGTGGAAATTTCACAAGAGTACTCCACAGACTCAAATGAGAAGATGTGTGTTACATCCTGTTTGTTTCATCTGGATGAATGACTGCAGATAATGGCAGGTTAACCTGGAAGCACAGAGATAAGTAGCTGTGTTTCAGTTACAAATGTGTGCAAAACTTTGTCCAGGTTACACTTGTGTTGAAAATAACATATTTTTGCCATTGCTGTGTTTCCATTAAACACAGCAATGGTTGTGTTTAACCATTGCTAAAGAATAAATGTTCTTTATTCATTAAAAGAACATGCTCCTCCTATTATTTCCTGTTGTCTTCTTCTTTGTTCCCACCAGTGGTAACATCCGGTTGTTGAGCGCATGACTTGCTTGGCACAAAAAATGTCCAAAATAGTTAGCAAAATACATAGCATCGTTTGGAAAAGCTGTCATTAAAAAAAAACAAGACGTTTTTTTCAGACTACAAGCCGCTACTTTTTTCCCACGCTTTGAGCCATGGTGTGGCTTTTCTGTGGATTTTTCTTGAACCTCTTGAACCACCACGGGGCTCTTTAGCAGGAAGTGAATCATTGGAAGTCAAAATTGGAAATCAAAGAAGAAAGCACTAATTTTCATTTAGAACAAGCACATGCCAGCAGCAGGCACAACGGAGAAATGTTTTCAAGCTTTATTAAGGACGCAGCCCTCTGCTGTGTTCTTGTGAAAAACCGAGAGTGACGGAGAAATCAGCAGGTTATAGCAGTTTATATATGTATGTTTCCAGTTTTAAAAAAAATTGTAGGTGCGGCTTATAGTGAGGTGCGCTCTATAGTCCGGAAAATACGGTAATTGATTGGTTCAACATCACGTTGGACATTTTTGAAACAACTTTGACTTTAACTGTACATATCATGTGAGTCCATGCGATAATGTAGTGTTAGCCTGGCATGCTACCATGCTAAAGGTCTCGCTAGACGATAGAAGCATTACTTTTTACGTCATAATGTTTTCCAAGAACACTTTTGTGGCATTTTACCATTATGCACTACTTTGTGTTGGCCTCTTATGTAAAACCTGACTTGAACACACTGAAGGTTGTAACATGTTTAAATGTGAAAAAGTTAAACAGGAATGAATGAATTTGTGAGGCAGCTCAACAGTTCAGGTTGTGATGGATGTTCAGTGAGTGAGCACAGGGTCAACAGGTCTCTGAGACTCTCATGGAGAGCCACAGTGAGTCAACAGTATTTGAAGCAGTCGTTACGGTAATCGTGGTGTTTTCCCTCAGAGCAAGAAAAGGCCGACTCGTTAATAAACCAAACGACTGAAGCTCCACGTTCACAGAGGAATTAAAACATCTGTCATGTACAGATGGAGGACAGACCCGATGAACGCATGTTGTCATCCTGGATGGAGACAAAACTAAATGACGTGAAATGTTTTCAGAAACTGCGGCGATCTGGCCGTCAGAGTCCTCCTTATTTGGACCGACCTGTAGGTCAATGCTGTTTATTCCTCATGATTAACTGCCCCAAATGTGCGATACTTTGTGATGAAAGCAGGCTGTGTTCTCGCTGAATGCGGAGCTCAGAGGGAGAAAAGCAACCCCGGTGCTCTGTAGTGTGTGTGTGTGCGTGTGTGTTTGCGTGCGTGTGTTTGTGTGTGTGTACACACCCCTGCGTCTCTCGTCCCACTGAGCCGTGTTGCCGGGAGACTAAAGACAGCTTAAAAGGTGAAAGTCATCCCTGCTAAATGTCTGGAAATATCAACATGTGGATGTACCGTAGATATGTTGAGCTCAGTATATGACCGACTGAAAATCAGCATGTGATATTTCTGAAAAGTAGCTTGCAGCTTTTTCTATTAAGATGCTCCACAAGTAAAACCATAAAATGTTTCTTTGTTTAATGGAACAAGATGATTTAAAGGCCAGTCAAACTCACCAAGGCTCAGGAGGACAATAAAGTTAGAATTTGCCACTTCAGTGTTCACAAGCAGTGTTCACTTACTTCTATAAAATATTCTACAGAAAATTCAACTCAGGAAGTTGAAATAACTAAGTGGAATTCTACGCAGCCAATCCAGCAGCGGCATTTATTTTCCATGGCGCTGATTGGCTGTACCTCCGAGAGCGGAGGAAAGGAAGATGGCCGACATTAGCATCTGTGCTGGACAGTTTACACTGTGTGTGTTAATCCATATCAAGATATGTCTAGTGTTTGTCCTAGTAAAATAGGCAGTTGTGATCAGTCTTAGAAGGAGTCTCGTGGATTTTAGCTGTTCATGTGTGGCTGTGGTCCATAAAACATGTGGATATTGGACGTTTGCTGTACAGCTAACAATAACTTGTATGGATTCAGATTCAGTTAGGCCTGAAACAATTCCTCAAGTCATTCAAGTACCTCGATTGTTAAATTTGCACATTGGTTACTACTGACTGACGGCAGGTTAAATAATCACTGCACTGTTTTAAGGAATTGGGACCGGGGACCTTTATATTGTTTGTGAAAAAATGTTATCAGGAGGACAAACAAACAATTTTTGTTTTGGGCGATATACCTCCTCTATCCCACTGCGTCACTCAAATATTAGGGGGGAAAATCAAAAACAAACCAAAACTGTTTAGCTTACATTATTGGCTCTGTTTCCACAACAAATCTGTACAAAACTTCGTCAATATTCTGTTTATGTCGAAAAAACACAAATACTCCATTGTGGTGTTCCAATAATTTAGAAACGCAATTACAATCACTTGTGAATAAGTTTGTTCACTCATAAAAAATAAAAAAAAAGAACATGCAGCGCGAGACAGTGGAGTCTTGGGTAAACTTTGAAAATCCAGGAAGCCTGAAAACGGAGCACGATTATGTTTGAGTATTATTACTTATTGCTTTGATTATGCCGGGCTCTTCAGGAGAACGATGCTCTCTCACAGATGAATTCATCACCCGTCCTCTCCACTAAAAGCGCTTTGTGAGGATGAGTCAGCGGTTGAGCCTTTGTTGCAGCTTTTGTGCCAGCACCAGTTTCCATAACACTGCAGGGTGAGTGACTATCGCATCCAGTTCAGCTCATTCTGCAGGTGTCCAGATCCAGCCTGAATCCAGTTTATGAGGCAGTAAGAGGAGAGGAATACACATTCTGATCTTTTATATGTACATGTTAAAAAGTAGACAGACAGGCGGGGGAAACTATCCCCTTTAGATTATTTATCATAAAGTGTAACAGATGTCTGTGGAAAGACGCCATCCGCCTGCAGTCCTGCAAGGATGAGCAGGAAAGTCTCCAAATCCATCAATAATCAATGTGTATATAAAAGAAATGTGAGTTTATTTAAAGTAATTCATTTAGAATTTATGCTAAAATTGGCCTTTCGACTAAAGCTTTTACAAAGTACCAATAAAGTCAAGATTTTAAAGTATTTTAAACCAAACTCAGATCAATCAGTAATGATTAATCTAGTGAAATAAATAAACTGTACAAAAATGGACAAAAAAATCTACAAACTGTGGATTTAACTTTGACTTAACTTCACGAATGTCAAACACAATCAGTGCAGAACAATAAATACAAACATAGGAAACTCCAATACAGTTATCATAACAGATGTGAGAAACCATTAAACTGGATCTTCACCTGCTTTACTCTAAGCAAGGGAACTGAAGAGAGGATGAATCTGAATCACCTAGACCCGTCAGCTTTCAGAACCAGGACCACAACAGAAAAAAAGCACGTCATTTGGTCCAAACCTGGGTTGGATCACCACTCAGACCAGAGTTTCCCCACAGTTCATCATAAGCCTGGCGGGACACCAGGCTAAGCATGGCTTGTTTATTTATTATAGGGTTTTATTTTCTCATCAGTAACAGTGACAACAAAGACGGGTTGACGAGTCTCTTTGGTGAAACTGTTGGAAGGTTGAAGATAGTACGGCCATTATGTGAGCACTGAGGCCAGGTGTCTGTTTGTTTTGTTCACCTGATCCCTGTAACCACTTCCTGTCTTTAACGGTCTTAAAGCTTCAGTCACAGATAAAACTTTAAAATGTTTGACATTTTAATTAAGATGAAACAACTAGAGAAGAACATTTATTTGAATTTGGTTTATATATATATATATATATATATATATATATATATATATTTGCCTTTTCTAAGGCTTTATATTTGGTGTTTAGGTATTGCCAATAATGTCTTCCAATAACATAATTACCTGGTAATATTTTCAAATTTCCCATCAACTTTAAATGTTTTTTAACTCACAGACACAGTGTGTCGCTGGATAACCAGTACCACCAGGCTCAACAAGTCTTCTGGGGTAAAACCTGCATACTAGTTATTTTCTCGCCTTGATGAGCCACATGTGTGGAATTAGAGGTTATTCTTTGACTCCGAGCTCAAAAGAACCTGGACTCACCAGTTCTTGTATGTACAATGTTTCTGTGTGAACTATTTCTACAGCTATTGTTTGAAATAAGAGGGAAAGACAGAAGCATTTTCAGTATCATTTATCTGTCTGCATAAATTGACATATGCAAGCGACTTCAGAAACCTTCATTTTGCCTCCACTCAGTTGATCTTTTCTTATTGGATCAGAAACTCAGGATTCGTGACCAGGTTTGTCAGGCAGGTTGTGGTCGGCAGTTTTTCCCAGGCCGGTATATTTGAACGTAAGTTGAGTGAGTGAAGAGGAGCACACGCAATCTGTGCTGAATCCTGATGGTGACTGATCGGGGCGCTAGAAGTACAATATCGCCACAGTTACGGACATTATCCCCCTTTGATTTCTCCTGGAGGGCTGCGGCGCTCATTCACTCCCTCCAACTGTGCCGCTTTGATTCGTTCACGCTCTCATTTGATCATCAGAAAGCACATCCATGCGAGGGGTCAATACGCCTGCTCATTCCCATCACTTAGTATGGATTATACAAATCTCTAAAAGATCACGGACACAGAAGTTCACAACAATTTGCTGCGGACAAAAAGACTGAGCGTGTTTGGAATGCTGGTGATTTTCTCATAAAGAGCTGCTTTGAGTGGCATAAGACCTGCAAATGGAACAATTAGTGGCTCATGTCCTGGTTTTTATGGTCTTATTTAAGGTGTTCGCAATGAAGAAACCTTTTGTACTGATCAGGGCAGACATTTGTGGTTACCAAGCAAAGCAAATGGCACAAATATGACCGAAATCACTGCGGTGTGGAAGTGAGCCACTGCATGCTGCTAAATATTGCAAAGCTTTTTTTTGTTTTTTTTTGTTTTGTAAAATTGATCTCTAGGTGCCAAAAGCAACATTTTCATGCTTAGTTGTTTTTTTTTTTTTTGGTATTCCAGGTACATAGTACCATTTTACACCACAATCAAGTAACAACTTTAAGTTGCTATAAAATTGCTACATGTATCAAACATAATTTAAAAGAATTTTGACTTTGTTATTTGACACCATAAAATTGGGACTCTCCTCTTTCCGACAATTCTTTTCACGTCGTTTGCAACTGTTTGTAAAAGTGTTGGAGTGACAAGGAGTTTGTATAACGAGCTGAGCAGACGTGCAATTCCAGCAGGTGGCTGCTAATTGCTGCTGGCTAGTCTGTAGGAGCTGAGTTTGGATGGAGGGGTGCTCTGTGAGGCGGGAGACTGCTGCCCAGGGGAGGAGCTTTGTAGAAGTAGGCGGAGCTTTGTGAGAGCCAGCGCTTAGAGAGATTTAAGGACTCTTCAAACAGAATCAAAGACTCCAGGTATGTTTTTGATCAGGGAGTGACATTATGACATGATGTAAAGCTCAAAAAGTTGATTTTGTATAACATATCCACTTTAAACTATTATTATGAGCCCCAGACACACCAGTAAACTGTCAGTACTGTATTATTTTTGTCTTTACGGTTGCTTCTATGATATAAAGTTTCACAGAAGGCAAAGTCACAGGTTAACTTGCACCTCACCCCATGTGGGTGTGTTTGTTTGGCTGTGAAACAGCGTGATCTTCCTATTTTCAGCAGTAAGCAGGGGACACCTATTGAACACACAGGGATGCTAACGACCTTTTCACTGCGCACGCAGTCAAGCAGCAAGCATGTTTGGGGAACAGTTGGCTGGTAAATGATAGACTTTATTTTTTTCCAGTGTCATTCGAGACTTGTGGTCGACATTAAGCTAACGTGATGCTCCTCGGCGTTTTAATGAGTCCAGACTGCATTTGATTATCACAGTTTAAGAATTATTCAACCTTTATTTGTGGAAACAAATTCCCAGCATGCTCAAACATCTTCTATTAGTCTCATCTCATCTTATTTTTATGAACATTAAATCATCTCTTTCTCCTTCTTCTCCTCCATCCCTTCATCTTTTGTCTGATCTGTGTCCTTGTCCTTGAGATTGTTGTCACAGTTTTCCGCTTAATAGAATCATACAGACGTTTTTGGATAGTTGCATCCATTTTAACAGCCTTACAAGCATGTAAACAAAGGCAGTAACAATTTCATTTGATTGAAGTTTTTTTTTTTTTTTTTACATTTTTTTATATCAGTCGCCATTAAAACATTTCACATTGAAAAGCAATAAATAAAGAAATTATGTTTTTGGTGATTATTACATGCTAAGATGCAGTGCTAGTTCGATGCAAAGTTGCTAAATAGTGTAAGTTGTGACTGAACCTGACCCACACTTTGCTCCAGTAAACATGAACCTCAGCATCAGAGCATCGACATCAGTAGCTGGATGTGTTTCAATTTGGAGAGAAACATTTTTCTGGGAGTTTGATGTATTTAGTGATTCTGTGAACATTTTTATTTGTTTGGATTTTTTAAAAAAAAACTACACCTGTCTCTCCAGAACCTTCACCACGTGAGATGTGAAGACCACTGGTCATCAGATTTGACCTTTTGCCTTTACAACTAATTTTCTCCTGAACTCTTCATAAGGTCCTTGTTGGACTTTAGAATGAGTCAAGTTTCCATAATCTTGTTGTCATTGTTTAAATAATGGAGACTCATTATTCTGGTAGTTCTTGGACATTATCTAGGTTTCCTTTCAGTCTTACTTTTCTTTGCTAACACAGGTTTCCTTCTCTTATGCCTCCTCTTAAAATTAAACATGCACAGTCACAACAATCGGTGTGTTGCCGGTTCAATTCCCACTTTGTCTGCCTCTGTCATTGTGTTCATTGTGAATGCATTGTTCAGAAATACCTGGGGATGTGAGCAATTCTTTTAACTGTCTTTCATTTGTAGAATATTAAAATATCAAATGGAGTGACTGATTTCTAAATCTTTTGAGACATCTGAAAAAATGAAAAACAAACTAAGCAAAGATCATTTAGCTACTGCTAAGGTCGATATTAAATATTCATGTTGAATAAAGTTGCTGCAGACCAAATCTTTCATAGACTATCGTAACACTTTCAAGACTAGATTTGCAAGTTAGGTGAAGATCCCTCTCTCTGCCTCAGCACCAGTTTTAGATTCCCTTCATGCATCTATCCAGTTCCTCCTGTGATTAATGGAGAGCTTACTGGTTTACCTTACTGGTTTACCTCTCTTTGTATTTCATTTTCAGGTTCCCACCTTTGAGATCAGATCTGTTGTGTAAATGAACATTTTGTGCTTTGATTACCTCTAGGCTGTAATTTCTCATAAAGCGGCCCAAAACTTGCGCTTGTGTTTCCTCCAAAAATGAGGAAGATTTAATGTTCTGATTCCTTTTGAAAAATGATTGGAGGCGTTCACCCTAGCTGTATCTTGTAGCAAGCAGATTATTTTCACTTTGCTGGAGGGTCCTACAGGGAGCTTGATTAAGGTCTCTACACAGATCGATGGCAGCGTCTTCCTGTGGAGCTCAGGCTCTTTGTGGTAGTCGCTGGTCCGGAGCCGGCTGGTCTGTTCTCACTGCTCAGAGGGTAAACTGTGCACACAAGCTCCCAGCATGCAGCACAGCTTGGCCCTGTGGCTTTACCAAGAAAAAAAACACACACAAAAAAACAAGTGACACAGCATCACACTATCCTAAAGACAGTTATATAAAGTGTATTCGTTTTTCCTGTCTGTTCTCATCTTAAAGGGGAATCTTCCTGTTTTACATTGAACTTTTTGGTCACTGGGTCTTTTGATGAAATGAAAGTCTTAACAAATGATTCAGCTAATGTGTTTGAAACCAGAACAGCTGACAGACTTCAATGACTCAATGCTGGCTTGATATGGACTAACATTCTGGATGCCTTGTTTCTGATTAGAAGTGCAGTTTCTCTTTGTTTTATTCCGCCTGCTTCTGTATATGCGTTTTTTTTGTTGTTTGTTTAGTTTTTCTTTTTAAATATCTAGTCACTTTTTCAAATCAAATCTGGAACAGAAAGACCTGAACTGCCCGAGTGTTTGAAGTTTTTATGCTGAACGACTTCTGTCATTTACAGTATTATAGGAGGAAAGTAGAAAAAAAGTAAAGAAAAAATGTACATTTCATCAACACCGGCATCGTCTTTATTTCAAATGATTAGTTATGGACTTTGAAAAAGCATGTATCAGTTCCAAAATATAAATCAATAACAGGTTAAAATGTAAAAGTTCTACATAATGGACCAAATTAAATTAACACCGTAGAGCTGCACTATGTAGGTTCTATAGAAAAGTTTGGGGTTTTTTTCCACATTTGTTGTGACAGTATGGTGTGTGATATAATTATTTATATCACTTATAAAAGTTACATGCTGCAGATTTAAAGGCCTTGAACGCACCACCTTATCTGCCACTTTAATGAAAATGCATGTAGGTTGGCTTGTTCTTGTATATAATTTTTTTACAATTGTATATTATTATAATTTTTTTAAATTCTGATATATTTTTGGATGATATTTAACTTTATTATTATTATTTTTTACCTTATTCCTGCATGAACAGTTGTGGAGTCCATAAAAATAAACAAGCAGCTGGTAGATATTATATCCTTTACTGGAGTCTCATAACCAAATTTCCTTACAGTCGGGTATGAATGGAAATCAGCAGATTCCCTAAATCAGTGTTTGTCACAGCAGGTTGTGTTTAGTGGTTGAGAGGAGATATTAGGCAGTTCAGTGAAAACCCACAACCACACTGCTCCTCCTCTGTGCGTGTCTTTTTTACTAAGCACCTCTACAATACTTTGAGTTATAGAGATGAAAATGTCAAGTCCGTCTTCCATGCGCTCCACACACAGCAGTGGTACGACTTGACTAAACAGTGACTTAAGCTGTCTTAAAGACAATTTTAAAGGCTCGGTCCGAGACGCTGCCTGGCAGCAGAGAGAAACTCACAGCAACTGCAAAGGCCCAAAAAGATGAAAAGACATGATGATCAACACCAGGTCACACTTTCCTGTATAATTATTCCGTTTAATTTGTAATATTCAGCTTCATACTTTATTAATGTAGCTTCATGAAGTTTTAAACGAGACCTGTTAACTCCTGTTTCGGTACCGAATAAGGTTTGTTGTAACAACAATTCCTTTCAGTTTCTCTTGACTTTCATAAGGAATGATGCACTTGAAACATCATGTAGTAGTGGGAGTAGTGATGGACTCTGACCTTAACCTTCAGAGCCACATTAAGACAATAACAAAATCGGCCTTCTATCACCTGAAGAACATCTCCAGGATTAGACGACTAATGTCTCAGCCAGATCTAGAGAAACTCATTCACGCGTTTATCTTTAGTCGCATTGATTATTGTAACAGCATCTTCACAGGCCTGTCCAACAAATCAATCAAACAGCTGCAGCTGATCCAGAACGCTGCTGCTCGCGTTCTCACTAGAACCAGTAAGATAGAGCACATAACACCAGTTTTAAAGTCCCTCCACTGGCTCCCTGTAGCTCAAAGAATAGACTTTAAAATACTGTTGTTAATTTACAAATCACTGAACGGTTTAGCACCACAATAT